>VZTL01046705.1:8815-20050 GCA_013400535.1 Scopus umbretta
TAAAACTAGATTTTTTACCAGCTTTTTTTTTTTTTTTTTAACTTTCCATTTGAAACCCTTTGCTCTAGCACATCTCCAAAGAGATTCCTCAGTTATAGCCTGGGTAAGAGACAAAAAAGGCTTCACTTTGCTAAACTTAGTTTTTTCCCACCTTTCTAAGTCTCACCCGACACCCAAACCTTTTCGTCTTGCATTGGAAACCTCTGGAAAGGGTTGCCTTTTACAATAAACAGCAAATAGCTATTCTTTCAGCCCTCACCAACCCACCTCATTAGAAATGGGATTAAGCTATTTTTTTAACCAAACACAAACAAACATAAACAGACGTAACCACTGATACCTCTGCAACCACAAGTACCTCTCTAGTGTGGGTCTCTGAAGAAAGATGGTAAAATCTGTTCTAAAAGAAGGACTGAAAGTGTTTCTTTCTAAAGCACCAGTTGTGCAGTAGTAATTTTAGAAATTTAAGACAGCTCGAACCTGCTGCTGGATTACTTTTAACAGGAGCTTTGTGCGCACGGCCAGTTTGGTGGCTGCCCGGTCACGGAGGGCAAGAGGTTCCTGAAGAAAAGCTCCGTCTGCAGCCAGGAATCCTCTCTGCAGGAGAAGATTTCGAATTAATTTGAAAGGGAGGACAAAAGAGTGAGCTGCTGACTTCTGAGCCTTTAGGAAACTGCCACCACACGCAATCAACACTTTTTCTTTTCAGTTTTCCCGTCTTCAGTCGGATGACGGTGAAGTGTTCTACTGAAAACATAGGTGAGGCAAGGCAGCTGGTGTTGGGACAGCTGGGAAATGAGCAGAGTTCAAGGTTCAGCTATTATTAAAAAGCACACACATCTTTCTATATTTATTCCCACTTTACAGCTCCAAATAAAACACATGCAGTCCCGATGAGTTTACAACTCCAAATACAACACAGGAGAAAAACCCTAAGATTCATCTGGGAAAACCAAACTGATACATACAAAAGCACCAGAAGGATTTTTTTTTTTTTCCTGCCACCGCACATAAAGCTACATTTCTAAAAATATGCTTCTAGCCCTAGAGTTAAACATAAACTAGAAAACCCACTGTCTTACAAACACAGCCACGATTTGAAATCAAGTGGCCAGGTTCCTCACCCCAGCTCCACCACGGACCTCCTTGAAAAGCCACTCAGGAGAATCATATATTGCAGCACACTATACGCTTCAGCAGGCTTCACGTGTGGGTCTGACACACGGCAGGGAGCTCGGCGGGGCCAGGTGAACCATCTACCCTGCTTCCCAGGCAGATTTCGTGGAGCTCGCCGTTGCTGCTCCCAGCCTGATACCTCTGGCGTAATAACCAGCTCCCTCCCTGCAATAACCAGAAAGCAAGCCGGCAGAGACATGTCCTTCATCTCAGGGTATGGCTCCATCTCTCCAGAGAAAGAACAAACACTTAGATACTTTGACCAGAGGTCCCTCAAAAGGGCAAAACGATTACGGTGAATACAGGTAATTCATGCAGTGAAAAGACCGCGACCGGACCGACCATGCAGCAGCTCCGTCTGAAAAGGTGTCTCCGGTGCTCGGAGAGCCCGCTGCCAATACTTGCACCCTGCCTGCACCCTTGGCACAGCGCCGACCCGGCGGCTCTCCCCTTGGGTCCGCAGACTGAAAGGCCAGAATGGCTGTAAAGTCTGATGTGACAAATGAAAAACTCCTAAATGCCAGCTAAGGCATATTCACTGCCACTTTGAAAAAATACTCTTGTGAGTAAGAAACATAGCTGTAACGGAGAGACAGAGGAATGAAAACAACCGTCCCCCATACCAGAAGGCAGATGGCCAGCACAATCTAAAGCATCTTTTCTACATGCCTTGCAAGAACCCATTCAAAAACAAATAGCAACCACCGCCACCGAGACATACAGCTGCAACAGATTCCAGCTGGCAGATAATTCAATAACCACCTCCTTTTTTTCCCCCTTCACGCCAGAAAAAATGTTAAGCCCAGAGAGTTTGCCCCAGGGTCCTGCTCCAGCAGCACCAGCAGCCCGCCAGACAGGGGATACTCACTGCAGGCTCCGCAGGTGAAGCAGCCGTCGTGGTAGAGGTTGCCCATGGCCTGGCAAGCCTGGTTTGCTCCATACACCCCCTTGCTGCATTTCACGCAGGTGCCTGGAAGAGAGAGAAGGAGGCAGAGGTCAGAAGCGGGACCTGGTGGGGCAGCTGGGGTCCCTGGCTGGGTGACCACACCTGTAATTCGGCATGGTGGCTCGGCAGCTTAGGACCAGGCGGTTCATTGTAGCCACAAGATGTAGGTGATATCAGTATCACCCACCCTGAGAGATGCTGTTAACAGTGGCCACGACGGTCATCAAACCTCCGTGGCAAAAGCCTTTTGCAAAATGTAAACTGGACCACAACAGCCCTGTTTGTCTGCAGCGGCATCTCCTTCCTTCACCCATTCATTCCCACAAACTTTATATACATCTAAAACCACCTAATGACCCTCCCAAAAGCCTGGGCAGTAGTAAGTGGTGCTCAGGGCTGTTCACAGATCAATAGTTTCTGCTATCTATGGCATAAAATAAGCTTGTTGGCTGCAACCAATGTGAGAAAATGTACCTCTTCACTTAGCCCCTTTAAATCTGCAGCGATTTCAGACCCCGCTCGTGTCTGCTGAAGGCCCTAAGGACTTCCCACCAAAACAGAGCTGGACTGACTACTACCTGACATCTACCTCTCTGCCCTCTGTCAGCCTCATCTGAACGGAGAGACCCCAATGTAGGTGCTACCTACAGACCAGGTATCCTGCCCAGACACTCTTGTCACCTCTTGCAGGACCAGGCAAGAAAGAAGCCAGTTTTAAGGAGAGGATACCTCATGGCAGTGGCACCACCAGCTGAAGGGGGCTGACTCTCAGGTGACCCACGGGGTGAAGGAGAGCCAGGGCCAGCACACACGGTCAAATTCTGGCTGTAAGCTGTCCCAAGTGCAAGTCCAAGCTGCTCCTCACACCCAGGCTTTCCTGCCACCACCATCAACTAAAGACTAAGGTCAGCTCCGTTGCTCCAGAGGAGGAAGAGGACGACTCTGCTCGGCTGTTCAGCCCAATCTCTCACTACAGCCAGCACAGCCAAGCACACTTCCACCTGCGTCCACCCTGGTGTGGGGTTCCAATCCAAAACCCAAGCCAGGCAGAGAGCGTAGGGTGACGATTTCCACCTCATGAAAAAGCTGCTGGGACCCTCCAGGCACAGACCCGCCTGAGCGAGGTTGAAAACAGTGGCAACGGGGCAGATGCGAGGTGGTGGTGGTGGGGAGGGACTGCAGGGAGAAGACAGGGAGGGACTGCAGGGAGAAGACTTTAGCACTGCAGGTTTGTAAAGGGCGTTATGTGTTCACCTAGGGCCTCTCAAATCTCACTGCATTTCCACGTAAAACTATTTTGATAATGGAGTAAGAAGTGACAACTGAGTTTCACATCCTTGACAGCATCTGCTAGCAAGACCTGCTCCCTCCACCTGGCAGGGAGAAACACAGCAAGGCTGCCCAAAACCACTATTAGTGGCCGGGGAGAGAAAGTCCTTGTCCAAGGAAAATGACACATCAAGCCGGTTTACTTACTTCAGGCATTACCCTGTGATTCCGACAGACCAGTTTTTAAAGCAGCATCACCCTTTAACTACCTCTACATGAGCAGCTTTAATCCGTGTTTAAGCAAATACACATGGATCTACCCCAAAAGGGCGGTGTAAAGGACAAACCGAAGACATGTCTCTGCTCCTCAGCGACCCTGCAGATGTGCATTCACCTCCAGGTCTCTCTTTCCACTGCTGCTCCAACTCCCTGGGGCGGGGACTGTTGGTCATGTCCTACTGGCCCAAGAAGAGGGAGAGCATCATCTTGCTGGAGATCCTTAGTCATACCATGGTTAACAAAACTTCACTTCTTTCAGGGCCCCGCAAGCTCTGCAGTAATTGGAAAGGTCTGGTAAAAGTTAGGAAGAAACCCAATGTCCTTACGACGGCGCTGAAAAGTAACTCCCAACTCCGGCAGCACCACGCTGGCAGTCCCAGGGTGGTTAACAATTTCTTCCCGCAGCCGATAGCCGTGGCTGTCAGTTTTCACACTACAGGGTTAAAAACGGTCAGGGATCCTTTGCAGTAGCACACACAGGGCTGCTGAAAATCAGATACTTCATCTTCCCAGCGCAGACTTGGCTCTCTGTGCTGCAGCTGCCTGCATGCATTCAACCACTGAAAGCTGTCCGAGTCCTGCTCCAAGCCCCACTGCACTCGGAGCCAGAGTCCAAACTGACACAAACCTGGAGAGAAGGCTGCAGAGAATAATTACTCACTCTGTTTTGTCCAAATCTGACCTGAACTGAAACGCTAGCTTGGCTGCAGGCCCACCCCAGCAGGCAGGCTGGCACCAAGTTGGCAAAACTTGCTGGTTCTTTTCAAACCAAGCAGATTTATCTCAGTTACTTACTGAAAGAAATGTTTTAAGAAAGCAAAAGATAAATCATGCAGGCATTACAAAAAAAAAAGAAGGAAAAAAAAAAAAAGAGAGAGGACAAGGCAAAGATAAGAAACTTTGGCTTTTCGAATGGATGTGTCTCCCAGGAATGTGTACATTCCGTGGCAGCCTGAGATGCTGTGCAATCGTCTGACACAAGAGCTAACAGCTACCTCACAAAATTCCCTCTCAACTACAGCGATGCTGACTGGAAAGTTTTGAGAGCACAAAAACTGCTGATTTTGCTGCTCAAAGCCTTCTTTCCACGACATTCACCAGGCTTTCCACGGAACCAATGTATTTATGGCACTGCAAGTGCTGCATTTTCCCCTTTTCCATGCCAATGAGTGCCTGCTCCAGAAAAAAATCACCAGCGTGCTCCAATTTCCTCCTTTCCAGAAAGCAGCCGGGTGACACTGAATATGGATGAGCAGCAAGAAGCAGCAGGAGGCAGAAGGTGCCACGCACAGTAAAGATGCTGGCAAGCATCTAAAGCCACTATAAAACACCCTAACGCAAATCCCACGGAGGGTAGAAATTGCCTCTGCTGTCTCCTGTCCATCCCATTTAAGCTGCAGAGCACAGGCACTGCCTGTGTTTTCCCCAAGGGGACAGATAGTCCGACTGGATCCTGCAGGAGCTGCCTGGGGTCCCGCATCCCTATCCAAGCCTTCCTCCACCTCCCGCCCCTGGACCGCCCCCACCATCCTTCCCCCTTTCTTTCAGTACATGCTCCATTTCATCCCCTGCTTAACCCCTTTATTCACTTTAAATATTTAGGCCCTTAAAACATGGAAAATAAAGTCACAGAATGAAAGGGCTTTTAAAATAAATTGACAATGTTGTCTGTAAAAACGATAATGTGCTAAATTACCCAACTATGTAATAACCAGTCATGCTATAAATATTTGTAGATGTCCTCTGGCAAATCTGTGTATAGTTTAAGTTTTTACTTGTATCTGCTAAATCTTACTTGAAAGCCAATTAAGTGTCAGTAGCAATTGGAGTTATTCTAGAGGTAAGTCTTTGCTTCTTCCAAACAGAATATTCTGAAGTATGTTGAGAAACACACTTGAGCCTTCATCTCTGACTCTCAGCACACCTGGCCTGAAAGGGGAAAAAACGGTGATTTTTACTGATTTTTCCTTTCCACTTTTTTTTTTTGGCCGCCCGCTCCCTGCTGCCACAACGATCCTGTTCTTCCGGCTCAGGCTACGCAAGGAAAGAGCAATACCTGCTGCTGACGGCAGCCGGTCACCGAGCTCGGCAACACATGTGCGAAGCCAGCCTGACGAAAGGCAGCGCACCCCAGGCCACATCCAACCCCATCCCGCCACAAAACGGGCTCTGCGCCCTGCTCCATGCCAGCTCCGATGACTATTTCCCGAAAGAGTGCTGAGCGTGCTTTCCGCTAGCCAGGGCGTAGAGTTAAAATGTCAGCAGCATCAGTCCAGCCCCACACGCTGCTGACACCAGTCAGCAGCTCAGCGTAATTTCCTTGGCAGAACGCAGCATTTAGCAAAAAATTCTGCCCTCAGCTCGAACCAGAGGGATCCCGAGCATCCACAGCTCAGCGAGATGCCCAATTCCTGCACTCGGTTACTTTGCCACGCGTAACAAGCGCTTACGCAAGCGCCGATCTGAGCAGCTATCCTCTCCGAAATTACGGCTTTTAACCTCAGACGGCGTTATTAAGACATTATTAAGGAGAAATGAAAGGTTTCTCTTTTGCCACCGGGATGACAAGCCCAAAGCACCATACATGGGCAGCACCGGTAAATTCACCCTCAAGCGTGCTGGCAGAAGGGTAGCCAGATTTGGAAAGGGAAAGGGATGGAAGTTGCTGATTTCGGCTTAATTTCTGCTGGCAGGGCAGCCGGGCCCCGGACAACAAAGAAATCTCTGTTCCCTTTCGCATCATGCGGCAAGCAACCGCCCGCGCTGCAGCTGAGTGCCTGAACAAAAGGACCTTTGGGGCAGAGCTGGGACCGAAAAACATGCCCTGTAAGCCACGTCCCGGTGCTTGCCGTACTCCATCTTGGCACTGCAGACCACAAGGAGGGCTGCTACCGGGAACAGCCTCGGCTCACGAGATCGAACAGGTCCGATGCAGACCTCAAAGGCTGTGAGAAATGAAAGCAAACCTGGCTCCCAGTCTGCAATCGGTCCCACCAACAAAGTTCAACAAGTGCATTTCCATTTACCACCACACTCAAAGCCTTTAGAGATGTTTTTTCCTCCAAGTGTTGCTACTTCACACTCACCAGAAGGAGCTCTGTTACTTACTATATCTGACTTGCTAAAAATTCAACACCAACCATGCTGAACAACAGCATTTTCTGAGACCGGCTGGTATGATTTGTTCCCACGTGCCAGACATCATCTATCTACAAACCAAGAACACGGTTGTGGGTTTTTCCAGCAGCATCCCCCCTCTTTTCAGCAGCATCCCTCTTCTCAGCAGCATCCAGGATAGCTGGGTGGGTTTGCTAAGACTGTCACTTAATTTTAGACAGACAAATGCATTGTTGTGCTGCTTCAGTGGTGAGATTTCTTTGTCACATTAACTCTGTCCTGGAGAAAACGGAATGAAGTGGCAGGATGAGAGGAGAGTCTGGTGGTGTGGGTCTGCTCCCCGTGGGTAGCTAATCCAGAAACAGCACTCAGAAGAGTAAGTCTATCCTACCCCTTCCACTTACTCCATGCAAGCCACATTTCCATGATCAGCTCGACTCTTCTCCACCACACGTAACTGTTTTTCGCCCCCTCCTTACAGGAGCCTGGATTTATGCTGAAGAACCCCCAGTTGCATTTGGAAGAAAACTCCAGAGCCATTGCACATAAATACCTCGCATATCATCTTTCCCATCTGCCCAAACACGCTCGCGGCTAATCCAGAAGTAGACCCTGCTGCCTCTTGGCAGAAGCTGTACCTTCACGAGGGTCCTGCCCACCAGAGCGGGAAAGGGGAACAAGGCAAGAACTTTCCTCTTACCTTGTTCCCCTTCCCTGCTCTGACGGGGAGGACCCTCGTGAAGATACAGCTTCCGTGTTTCCAATCCACCTATTTATTCCAGGGGAACCAAGTCCTCCACTTACACAGGCATTTTTCAAAGGCCCTCTGCTGAAAAAAGAGACCTCACCCTGTCATATCCAACCTGATGCTCAGTTCTTTGGGTTTTACTTCAGACCTTCCCAGAACCTGCTGCCAGTTCCCGGTGGCTCACCTTAACCGAGTCAGCCCTACATCAGACTCTAAATTAGACATACTGCGTGCCTCGGCCATGCTGTTACCCACTACTGTGCAACTGCACTTGCCAGAGAGTTGATTTCAAGGAGATCTGGAGGCCCATATGAGATTGAGTGTCAGGGAAATCTGGAGGTCTGGTCCCATTCACCGCTGGATATCATCACTCATATCAGCCCCACGTTGTCACTCAGTGGTAGCAAAGATTGCGCACGTCCTCCCTGCCCAAAGAACCACAGAGTTGGTAAACGCAATTTTTTCTGTACTGTTGTTGCATGCCACGCTCTTAACCCCCGACTTTGCTGTAGACAGACGTGTACACACTGCCAGCGAAGTACAAAATGCCATCAAACTCACGTCATTGACATTTTAAGTACCTTATAGCGATGTCAGAGCTTACGTTAACTCCAGTGCCAAATGAATGAGATTCCCTATCCCTTTCAGTCCCCACTGCCGCACTATCCTGGCTGAAGGACCTATTGATCTGCTGCCTCAACTCCTTCCTTTTTCTTTCCTTTTGGTACAGATTTTTCCTTAGCTTGCAAACCCAGCTGAGCTCCCAAGAGGAAGGGAGGAGAAGCACATACTGCTGTAATCTTGAAGGGCCGTATCCCAGGCAAATACTTACTTGCTTCGTTCCTTGCAGTGAGATAAGCTTTGCAATCTGCACACACCCACCAGTCCATGTGTCGTGATCCTTCCAGCTTTCCTTGTTCCAGCAGGACCCGCCTCGCTCTGCCTCCCCCCTCCTCTCCGCTGCAGGCAGGCATCTCCTTCCAGCCATGGTGTTCTCCCAGGAGCAGGCAGCCAGGGATGCCTCCAATCTTTCCCAGTGGAAGCTACGCCATTATCATCACCCATGTACAAAACAAAGCTCAGAAGAACTTTCATTTTACCCAGAAATTCTCCACTCAACAGCCCTGAAATTACCCTCATTGCCACCAAAGCATCCTGGTGCACCGCCATCAGCAGGGTTTAGCAAAGTCCGCGGGTGTGTAGAGCCCTGAAGTTACACGAATTGTGGTTTTGGCAGTGGTAAAACACTAACTTCAGCACGCACAAGACTTTGAAAGAGGGCTGCTGGCCTTCGAGCTGATCACACCCATTCAAAGGTGCTGGGGCTCGAGGTCTCCATGGGGTTTCAGCAACTCAGCAACCACTCTGCTTCTGCTAAGGGGAAAAGAAATCTGCAGACTTTACTACAAGATCTTCTCTGTCCGACAGCTGGGAAGCATCCCAGTATTTCACTGCAAAACATGATGCCTGGGGCCCTCCCAAAATACCTGCAGCTTATCAGCTTTGTTCTAAATAGTAAGGAAGCCAGCACCCAATACCTAACAAATATTTATAACAAGAAAACCATTTATAAAAATTGTTTTAAAAAAAGCTCTTGGTAAGGGTGAAGATAGTCTCCATCAGATAGAGATTTCCATCTAGCCATATGAAATAAGCACTGGTAAAAACGTGATGCTACGCATTAACACCTCCAAACGCATCCATCTGTGCCTGCAGACCAAGGAACTGCATGGTACCACAGGCTGTGCTAAAATGAACGGCAAAACCCCCCTGCAGACCCCAGCGTCTCTCCGCCAGGCCTCTTCCCTACCAAGTCAGTTCCAGGCAGTGCCAGCAGACGCTCCGTTTGGTTGTGCACCTGCCCGGCTCTCACCTGAAAACTCGTCCCGCACCAGTCCTCGGAATGGTGCCACCTCACCTAACCCAAAACATCTGCACTGCGCTGGGTGGTGCTAGCGGAGGAGCTGCAACTCCCCCCAGTCACTCATATTTAATTAACCTTCCTGTTCACCAAGTGGAGATGAAGGCTGGTGCATCCAAAGGAACACCACAGAAAGTCAATGGGATTCAGGCACCTCACTCTGGATGCTCCCTGGAAACAGTACACCAAAAATCTGAATACAACCTACAGTGGCTTCCAGCGGCACCTCCTGGGACCTGGGGTCCCTCCTCTGCTGGCTGGGAACCAGCATCTCCAGGAAGCAATTTCAGGAATTTCCCTCCCCAAGCGTAAGACCTGGGTGATACCTGAGACTCCATATGCCCTCCCTGAAAGCCCACATAAATCAAGTCAGCACTTCAAAAGCACTCTTGGAGAACCCAAATTCCTCCAGAGACACGTGCAGCCTGCACTGCTCACACATAGGCCAATATTTAAAAGAAGAAAATTCTTGGCTTTGTTTACTTCTTTCCTTTCACTTATTACACATACTCTGAGCAGACAAAATGGATTTTGTACAGCAAGCTGGTGCTGACAGATAACCAGACTGTCTGCTACTTCTCAGCAGAGCATCCTACTACCTATGTTATGCCTAGTCCCTAACTTATCCTTTCCTAGGCTTTCATTTACAAATGCTTGTTTTTCACATACTGAAGGAAAAAGCAGCTCCTTTTCCGTGATCAGAATTAATTGTTCGTGATAAATATCTGGTCCAGACGGAGACAGACTGAAGGACTGTACGTTACCAAGTCAGACAGACCCATCTTAAAAAAATCTCCTTGTTACAAAAGCAGCACCCAAGATTAGGAGAGCTGAAGGCATTTTAGATAAAACACTTTGGTCATCTGTACTCCAGTCCTGGTTTCATTTCCTGGCTCTGATCTACTGCAAAGCTGCTGCATTAGACTTCCCTTCACTGGGGGAAAGTCTGCAAAAAAACCAAACTGTTGATGCTTTTTATCAGTATTGTATAAAAGTATTTACTTTCCATCCTAAAGTTTGCTAGCTTGAGGGCAGGGAATAGCAAAGACAGATTCAGAAGACCAGCTGGGTCCTTTGCTCCTCCAAAGGAAGTAAGGTAACTGAAAAAATGAAAATAAAAGTGAGAAAGAAAGGGGGAGGAGGCCCAGAACTAAAATACCTCAGTATTTGCCTCTTCCTCCTCCTCGGTCCTCCATAGTGCAGATTTGCTGTGACTGCATCCTTTTGGTTTTCCCTCTCCCTCTCCTCCGTCACTTTCCTCCTTCCCCAATTTCTCCGACACTACACCCTGGTGTAAAACCTCCTGCCAGGAGGACGTCAAAAGACCTCACCGGGGACCAGGCAGCCTCCATGCCTCCTCCCTCGCCAGGGCTCACTGGTAACTCAGCCACCTGACCAGCAGGACTCTGTGCTGCCAGAATTACTCCCGCTTCACTACGGATTTCCCGTGGGATGAAAGCCTCCCCCTGGTGCTACCCCCTATTTTATGACAAAAATGTAAAAACAATCTAACCACCGACTAAGTCCCTCTGCTTTCTCATCCCACCCCCACGCACATTTTGGACAAGGCATGATCCGGCTGGTTTACTTGCACCGTGAGCAGAAGACGCAGGCAGCAGGGTCTGTTGAAGAGACCCCTGACACCTCTCCGGTACAGCTGAATGCCACCTCTAGGAAAATATTCCCATTTATGAGCACCGCCTCCCACGAGACTGTTGTCCCAACCCCATCTTCGTTACCAGCTCCTGGTCACAGCATTCAGCGCCCCCCCCCCCCCCC
>VZTL01046707.1:0-14444 GCA_013400535.1 Scopus umbretta
GTGAGGGGCCCAAAAATGAACATGATATTCAAGGTGCAGCCTCCCCAGTGCCGAGTACAGGGGCACGATCACTTCCCTACTCCTGTTGGCCACACTATTCCTGATACAAGCCAGGATACTGTTGTTCTTCTTGGCCACCTGAGCACACTGCTGGCTCATATTCAGCTGGCTGTTGACCAACAGTCCCAGGTCCTTTTCTGCCGGGCAGCCTTCCAGCCACTCTTCCCCAAGCCTGTAGTGTTGCATGGGGTTGTTGTGACCCAAGTGCAGGACCTGGCACTTGGCCTTGTNGTGCAGGACCTGGCACTTGGCCTTGTTGAACCCCATACAATTGGCCTCAGCCCATTGATCCAGCCTGTCCAGATCCCTCTGTAGAGCCTTCCTACCCTCAAGCAGATCAACACTCCCGCCCAAATGCTCATCTGCTTTCATACTGTGTTACAGTTTTCTCTTTACCTTTTCCTTTGTGTTCTTCTCTAAGGAAATTTTTGGAAACTGATTCCTTTAGGTTCACAGCTCTACTGATAATGCAGAAGTCTGTAGTCTGTTGAGTATCTGAAGTGCAAAGAAGATCCATATAACACCACTGTCTTTGCAAAACAATTTTGTTTTTTTTTTTTTTTACTATTGTAATGTTAGCTACTATTGTCTCCTTTTTGAATATTTGTCCTTTTGAGCATTGATCTGAGGGCAACAAGTACCTCTCCGTGTGGAAGTTGCACTATGTAAATAGGAGTTGTAGGACAGTCCTATAATAAAATCATCCAGTGTAGTCAAATTTGTTCAAGAGTAATTCCAGAAGCCTGAATAATAACTGCTTCACAGTTTGGGAACCAGGTATTTTCTTTGAAGAGATCATTGGAACTATCATGTACTGAGTTGGAACATACCTGTCTTGCTCATTTTAAGTAAATAGAGATGCACTTAGTAATCTCTGGTTATTGTTTCATGATGGCTTTGGAAACAAAATCAATGTATGCCACTCTCTTTTCTACCTCCAGATGCTTGTTCCCATTTTCATATCACACCCTTCCAGTTGATCCAACCAATGAACTGTTTGTATAGTTGTGCTGCAATTTAGATTACTTAAATGATCCAGGTTAAAAATAACTCCAGCTTGAATAAAGAACTGTTTTAAACTTGCTTTGCTGCTGAAGCCCAACTATTATGAAAATACATCTTTTGTGAGTGATAGCTTGACCTTTATGCTTTCCATAAACACCGCATGAAGTCCAGCATGTTTCTGAATTACTTTTTTCTGCTTAAGGAAATACATTAATAACTCACTTTTCAAGACTCTGAACTTTAATATCCTCAGAGTTTTGGACATAAAAACAATAACCTTATGGAGAAATACTTTGGTTCACATTGATACCAGTGTAGACCACAGAAGAGTCAGACAATCATGAAGAACAAGCATGTATCCATACTCCATCTTCCTTGAAAGGGTGGCTCATTTTTTGCAAGCCCTCCATAAATCATGATAAGAAAAAGACCCATTAGTGAATAGATTGCAAAACAAATATGCAGGGTAGGCTGCCTTCCAATATGTGCCAGAGTGAACATGCCCTTTGGAGGACATATAGCGCTGAAGCTTCAATCACTGCATGTGGTACTGTAAGGCTGGTAACCAGCATCTTTCTTAGCATGGCTGAGACTGCACAGGCCAAGAAGGGAGAGCACAGACCTGTTACCCAGCACCTAGGACATTAGAAGCATCATCAGGGATGGTATGCTGTTGTTCTGGCTGTTGAATAAGTTAAAGCTAAAGAATCAGCGCTAGAAACCTTTATGCACTTCTACACTGGCTGACAGAGAGCAATGGGTCCTGATCACTGTGTTCTTTGAATCTGCAATCTGCTGCTTGGATTCAGCCATATGACTGATTCTGTGCATGTTATATGCAGCACCTGCTGCTCTCTGTAGTAATTTGGAGAAAGCCAGGCAAACTGAGTACACATTTTTTCCTCATGACTTCATATTAACTAAAAGTCTGTGACATGCAAAACTTTGTGTTGTAACAAGCGCTGCTTCTGAGTAATGACCTCTCCCTCTCTCAAGGGAGAATAAAAGTTTGAGCTGGAAACCTGGGTTCCAAATATCTCCTAATCTGATTTTTTTTTTTTCCACAGTCCCAAGCAGAAGTTATGTCTGCTTGAAATATATCAGAATTTATGCATAGGTATTTTTTTCCATATCAGCAACTATACATTGCTCAACACTTAGGGTAGGATCTAGAAATAGTGGCTGGAAATACTCCCCATAATAGCAAATATTTTTACAATCCCTAAGTGTTTTCCAGATAATAATTGTGTTTACTTTTTATTTTGTTTATACTGACAAAATTTGATAATAACAGGAAATAGATAAAGTAATAAATCATGCCTTTGTTATATAGACAATAAAGAACATTATAGTTTTATTATCTGGTCTTTCAAAGACAAGCCTAATACTGTTTGCAATCAGAAACATGTGTCTCATCAGCATCTTTGCAGTCAGATTAGAAAAGTTGTGATGTCCAAATTGTAAAGCCACAAATCAGCATGCGTAAAAGTTCTAGTGCAAAAAAACAGCTGCAGCAGTAAAGCCCAGGGAAAACTTATCCTCTTGGATTCACAAAGCCTATGTGTACTTCTATTTTCTTCCTTTTTCTTATACATACATAAAAACCAGTTTTCATCAACAGAGGTTAAACAAATCACCAGAAGGCTAAACTGCTACAGTCTCATGGATAAAGAGAAAAAAGATTTTATTCCCCTTCTCTCCCTTGCTGGCCTGAGTGTATGGCTACTCCTGCTGATCTCTGCAGCTGTGTACATATATTTTTATATACATGGTCTCGAGTCCTGAAGTTACAGAGTTACAAATGAGTGTATGGGTATGATGGGGGAGAAAGTAAGATGATTAACCATCAAGTCACTACAAGTTCAATGTGAGAACTGGATAGAAGAGCATGCAATAAATCTACTAAGTCAGGAACCAGAGAAAAAAATGTATGGATTTGCCTTTTTGACAAAGACAAAGAGCAAATGTATTAAAGTGACCAATTTATAGCTATGAGAAATTATGGAAACCCTGTTTTCTTTAAAGAAGACTCAACACAGTAAACAACTTGCTAAAACAAACCCATATTGCCAAGAAAATGGGTTGGATAATACAGCTAGCTTTTTATATAACCTTCTATGACCATGGAAGAGTGTCCTGGTTTCAGCTTAATTCAGAGCTAATTTTCTTCCTAGTAGCTGGCATAGTGCTGTGTTTTGGATTTAGGATGAGAACAATGCTGATAACACACCGATGGTTTAGCTGTTGCTCAGTAGTGCTGACACTAGCCGAGGACTCTTCAGCTTCCCATGCACTGCCAGGGGCACAAGGAGCTGGGAGGGGGCACAGCCAGGACAGCTGACCCCAACTGCCCCAAGGGCTATTCCATACCATACGGCATCAGGCTCGGTATAGAAACTGGGGGAGTTGGCNGGCAGAGGGGCGCATTTTCCCCTATTCCTTTACCTCCCTTTCTCCTCCAGGCTAGTTACCACACCTTTTGAGAATTTTGAATATCCTTGGGATATTCCAACCAGCATCCTCCTACTGCTGTGTCTCCTGAAAGCAGTTCAGATCTTGTTTAGGGTTAAGCAGCTGTTTAAGAATATCTTCCAGAGACCAACCCCCACAATATGCACTGTGGACACTCCAACACCTGCGGCAGGCACCGTGGCCACTCCAACCCCAGTAGACACAGATGGGGAAGGTTGTCGTCTTCAACTAAGTGTGCAGCTTTGGGAGGGATGCACATGGAGTGGTGAGGGAGGAAGGGGACACCCACCTAGCCAGCCAGATCAGCTGTATCGACCCTGGCGATCAATGGGGTGACAGATGTCGCAGCCAGATTGCCCTCACAACTGTATAATATGGGGTCAAAGGTTCATTTAACAAACAGTAGACACCTATAAAGGTATAAGAAAAGGACATTTATGTAACAGTGCTCCGATACATTGCTATAGGCTGCATCTTTGTATTTAATAATAAAAATATCATTGCATACCTAATCATTTTGAACTCATATGTAGTTTTGGGTTCCTCTGCACCTTGCCTGCTAACATTAAACTATGTAATGTATGGAAAAGTAGCTCTTATGGATTGCACCTCCATTAGCTTTCATAAATTTTGCTGCTGACCGAGCTATGGGGCGAATCCATTTCTCTCATGAGAAGTTTTGCCGAAATGCCCTTCTGTCAGTGAGGCTGGAGCATGGCTGGAACAGAGGCATGATGGGGGCCCTGTCTAGCTAACAGCAGTAGTCCATCCCCTCCCCTCCTTTGGGACCAGGAGCCTGAGCTCTTCCATTGCCAGAGTCCCAGCAAAGCTGCATCTACTAGACATTTGCAGGTAGGCCACTGTCTCTGCCCAGGCAATCTGCATGCAGCATCACTGAAATGAGGCATTACCCCTTCGGTCTGCATTAGTAACACTATTACTTCTTGCAGCAGAATTATAAGAATTCTGAGTCTGAATTAACATCATGTAAATCGCAATACATGACTCCAAGAGATTACAATCAAATGCATAACAAAATACAACAAGAGGGTGCAACAGATGTTCAGGCGTCACTAAGTAATTCCTCAGGATAACAGATCCAGTGGCCAGAATGTCCTGCCTGACTGTCATCTTCTTCTCCCTCTTCTTAAATTCTGCACAGCATTTCTAATTGTGATATTTCATCTTCCTGTCTCTGAGAAGGATATAACTGCTGAATTTCCACACTTAAGTGTGTTTTTGGTTTGGTGGGGGGTTTTGTTGGTTTTTTGATGGTTTTTGTTTTGTTTTGTTTTTATGGCAGCTACTGTAATTTTAACTCTATCCTTCACGTAGTTTAAAAGGCCTAGTACAGACATATTTTATGTTTAATATATTATATATTTTTTAATTTACCAAGTTAATATTAAATGTAATTTATAGAACAAATAAATGAAGTATTCCATCCAAGAGACTAACAAAATCTCTTAATTTGTTTTCTAAATTACAGTACTTACTCCAAAATACCCTTTAATGGAAACAGACAAGTCTAGATAAAAATGTGTTTCTGTGCAAACAGATACCCAGCACCTTCTTTTGGAGTGCTGCTCCACACTGAACTGGCCATAATGCAGGTTCTTTTGGCCTTCCACAAAAATATTTGTCTCATAAAGGATTCACCATACAGTTTCATGCCTGGGCAGTTTCACTTTCAAAAAGACAGTTCATCTAACACAAAAAGTTAATGCTTTGGAGTGAATAATCATGTCCAAAATGATATTTAAAACTTATGTCTTGTGAAAGACTCTGTGAAAAGGTTGGAAATTCAGGTGTTATGTGCAAGCATAGGTTTCAAAAGCTTCTGCAGTTTAGTGATAGATTTGGACTTCAAAATATTTAGGGAAGAAATGTCTGATTAGAAAACCTTTTCTTTCTAGACCGTCCTGTCATCCTCTGCTTATACAGTCCACATAGACAACAAAGAAAGCTTTTTTTAAAAAAGCTTTTAATATATAGGCTGTGGGTTTGGTTTATAAGAATAGATAACTTTAAAGATACGGAAGTTGAAACCTGCAAGACATCCTTTGTCCACCTCTGTGTAATAAACAAGACTTAGGTCTTAATGTCGTGTCAACATCAGGAGAAGTTGTGTGAAGCCTACATAGAAAGCCCTACATTTGCATGGAAAGGCCTCAAAAATTGGTGCAGATGCCTCAGGATGAAATGATTAATTGCAGAAACACATGCAAAAATAGATTACAAGCAAATATCCTGATGGTTTACCCAAAAAGGCCTGCTCCTCAGGGAAATAATTTTCTCTGTTCAGTGTCACTTTATGTTACCCATCCATCATTTGATCATCAATTTCAGCTATTCAATCAGTGCCAAGTCTATTTTCAAGTTTCCACATTCCTTCTGTGTCATTGCAACTTCCCTTTCTCCTGTAATGTTCTGGCTCTCGTCTGCTGGCTCTCCAGGCTGGGTAAAACATAAACTGTGGCTGGAGTCTTGAGAGGGTGTTTTGGTTTCTTGGGGGTTTTTTAACCCATATTTTTCTGCCTTTTGTGTTTGCACAGCTGCCCTACTGGTTCACCCAAGAAAAGCTGGTATTATTGAACAGGGGTGTGGAGAAATATCTGTGCAGAACTTGGGTCCTTGGGTGGGACGGTACTAACTAATGTTACCTTCTTCTTTATTTCTTGTTACTTAACTTGTTACTATGGTAACTACTATGTTACCTAACTAGTGCTACCATCCCTGTTTATTTCCTTCCAGTAGGATAAAAGCGTTATTTCTTTTTTTCCATTGAAAGGGAATATTTTCTGTCTACAGTTTCTGAGAACCTCTGGCCAAAATTCTGTGGCAGCTTACTGTCATACGAATCTGGAATTTTTCCATTTTTCCACCGAGTTAAAACAAAATGTGACTTTCTGCTCTGCTCTCCTCAGGAAGCTCCTTTCCAAAATGCTGTGCAATATTATTAAGGCTGGGGTGTTATTTTCTGGGAGAGTAATTTGTGTTGTGTTACCTGCAGTACAAGCACAATGTAAATTTACTTTTTAAAGATGACATTCAGAAGTTAGCTTACATCTACTTCCCTGACCAGCTATTCCCATTTCACAGAGTTCTTCAACGTTTTTTTCTTGTGAAATTGGGGAACACACAGCACACTTTCCTTTCGCTGTGTGCTGCCTTGACTGTTTTCGTGCTCTTCTTTCTACTTTCTCATGGTTTGGTATCTTATGAAGACTGGTCTAGCCCAACCAGAGGCAGTATTAAAAATAAGATCAAAAAGTTGTCCTAGTCCAGTTGCACTTGAGAATGTTTTCCATAGCTCAGGTAAGTGTCAGGGCATGTGGCTAAATTTTACATTCTTACCCCAGCTAAGGCTGCAGTACGTATCTTTATAGGTTCAGTCATCACTCTCAGTAATCTTCATTGACAGAAGGTACAGAGGCAAAGCAAGCATAGGAAAATAAAAGACTGCTGGAGAGGAGAAAAGCTTTATTTTGATTCTTTTTATTTGTTTGTTTGCTCTTTAGTAAATCCACTTCCTTATTAACCTTATTCAGTGTAGTGATCAATCTTTTTAAAACAGAATTATCACCCATTAACTAATGCTCTCTTTAAATGAGCATTATGAAAAAGGAACTGAGATCCAGGGCATAGTAAGTTACTAAGACTGAGTTAAAAACTGGTTGTGCCAGAAAATTAACTGTTAAAAGTTAGGAAAAATAAAATCAATTGGTGCTTTATCACTTCTATGACTAAGTCATTGTCATCAGGATGACCTTCAGCCACCAGAAAAGGCATCTTCTCTGCACTGCTCATCTAGGATCCCTATTCTGGTGATTCTCATCACTAAACACAATGAAAATATAGATGATGCTGACTTCATTTAGTAGAATTATTTTAGCATGAAAGCACAACTCAGTTGTATCATCATCTGTATTAGACTTATTAGCATTGTCCCTGAATTGGTTTTGGCCTTTGACCAACTAGCATGATGACTTACACTGTAAGGGGAAGTTTTGGAGATTAATTCATACCAATGACCATGCCCAAAAGGCAGTTTTGATGAAGCCACCATGGCTTTGGTAATAGGACTTTAGCACATAAATGCAGTGTGTGTCATGACAATTCGTCTCAGAGCAGGAACACTCGTTCACCCATTTTATTTATTAGTAAAGGAACTGCCAAAACCAACTAGAACTCACCAGAAAACAACCAAGACTACTCCATTTCTTGCCACAGAATTTCGACATTTTTTCTTCAGATTTTGATTACACAATTAATATGCCATATCTTACAAAAAGTTGTCTCAGACTCTGTTGGTATCCTCCAAAAATTCTGAAAATAAAACCCAAGGTTCAAAACTCTTCTGGAGGCAGAGTCAGGCAGCAAACAGTGAGTGGGCATCAGTCCTGTCTGGGAGGACAGTGCACCTTAGAGAAGTAAATTCGTCTGTGTGAATGCTTGTAGCACATGTGTATATAGGTGTGTATAGGTGGTTGGTGGGAGATTGGCAAACTCTGATTTCTGGTTAAAAACCATACAATATCACAGTCCTTGGTGTATTTGCTGGCCCAAAAAGATGTGTCCTTTTGCTTGATCATTGTTTTGCTAACTCATTTCTTCTAATGTCTTAGTTCTTCCATATTATTATATATATTTTTATAACACATAGTAAGTATTCAGTAATAATACTTGAATGTGACTCTTTTAATAATATTATTGATACCTGTGTTTTAGTACAATACAGAATTCGCTGAGGCCTTTTGTACCCAGAAAGGAGAAATCCTTTTAGTTTTAGTTGGCTAATGAGAATTTTTACTGGCTTTGTTCCCTGCAATGCTCCCTGTAAACTCTGCTTCCAGATATACATTCTTATCTCCCTTCTTTTATCTTGGATGAAAAAATAAATCAGACATAACAGAGAACTCACAATAGAAACATGTGAAGAAGGATCTCATGGAATTGGAAACACTGGAAGGGTTGATTTCTTCCCAGGCAAAGACCAGTCATCTTCACTTCTTAAAACATAAACAGTGGTCTTCTAGATGTAAAGTCAATAAGAAGTGAAAGCAAATGCCTCCATTATCTAATGTCACTATATTTCTATATAGCAGAAAAGATCATATATATACTGAATATCTCAAAAGGGTGAGTGTCTGAAATGGAATGCTGCTTCTTTATCCATGCAGGGGAAAAAGGAAACCAGAACTTTTCCTTATTTGCCAAGGCAGTCTTACACATATCTTGACACACTTTTTTTTGCCTTCTTCTGTGCCAGTTGGGTGGTTTGTTTTTGGTTTTGTTTTTTTTTTTTAAGTCACATAGCAATTTATTTCTGAGCCCACTTCCTGCTGGCTTTTTAAAAGAGATACATTTGGCAATTGTGTTGTGACATTTTGTTATTATTAACATTTGGAGGAAAAGAAACAAAATTCAAATACTTCCCTCAGTGAAACATCAGCAATGATCATGTTTTCATTATTGTTTCCACTGACAGCATTAATTTAAAATTTCAAGTATAAGACACAGTTCTGGCTCAGTATTTCTTACCAGCATCAGTAAAAATGTACTACAGTCCCACAGGATTTTGTTTTAATCCTTATGGCATTAACATTTAACCTTGTGGCTTGGCGAAACGACCAAGAGAAGGTGTTTGCTGCGGTAACAAGCAGCTGAGATCATGCTGCCCGTGTGCCTGGCTAAGCTCAGTGCTTGCCTTTGCCTCTTCCCTTCTTGCCAGAGCTGAAGGGAAGCAACCAAATCTGTTACGATAACACAGCCATAGCTATACCACCATAGCTCTAGCTTCAGCAGTCAGGAGAAAGGTGCTGAGAAGAAAACAGGTTAGTAGGCATGGTGGTGTTGGGTTAACAGTTGGACTAGATGATCTCAGAGGTCTTTTCCAACCTCAATGATTCTATGATTCTAGGTTGCCTTTACCCACAACTTTTTCCATATACCAGGGATATACCCAGACAGCCTCTTCTCCCAGAAACAGGGAAACATAAAGCCTTCTTTTTCCCACCTCTAACTGTCTAAGGAACTGCCTGCTTTCTGAAGGCTGCCCTGGGAATATATATAAATATGGGAACATGGATCCATAAAAACATGCAAGCATAACTGGTTTGGGGTTCTTTTTATTTCATTAAACTGAAGAAAATTAGCATTGCTTCCTGTTAACTGTGCTGTTGATTTATTTCCTGTGCCAATATTACTTCTATAAACAAGTTGCCTGAACTGTTCTGTTACCAGCTTTCACACTTGCCCTTTTGCTCTACAACTTGCCTT
The DNA here is from genome assembly GCA_013400535.1 of Scopus umbretta. Classification (NCBI taxonomy): domain Eukaryota; kingdom Metazoa; phylum Chordata; class Aves; order Pelecaniformes; family Scopidae; genus Scopus; species Scopus umbretta. Next base: position 9,820 of record VZTL01046707.1, read on the forward strand.
AATTTAAACCACAACTCTGGGCTAAACCCTACACTAGCCGATTTTAGTAAAACTCGTTCTGTTTTCAAAAGTAAATAATCAGAAGCAATAAACTAACAAGCCCCATTGCTTGGGCTCATTCTCTCAGTTCCAGTCTTTGCTACCATGGCCTGGTTCTTCACTTTTCTGATATGTGAGTTTTTCTCTATGGGGTACTTGTTTCCTGACTTTCTTTTTTGTCTTCTTCACTCATAACCTTTTCCCTAATACCTGACACTACTTCTGTGTTCAGAGCACTGTAATAATTTATTTCAATTTCTAACCATAATAAAACCTGTCCATCTAAATTAATCTGGATACTTTTAAACAACTGCAAACCACAATGACAGACAACATTAATTAAGCCATTAAGCTATCCTAGAAACTTACACCCAAAGAAATAAAGCTATTTTGAGCATTGACTTCCAGCTCCCTAAATGTAAAAGCTGTATTTATTTTTTTCTTTTTTCTGTTTTTTTAATGGAGAGGATATTAAAAACAAAATCCTAATTTATTTGTCATGCTCTACTTGAGTCATTGTATGAAGACACTTCACCTGTTTGATATCTTCCATCCATCATTTGGACAGCGAGGAATAACTCCTCAACCCCTAAAGTGGTTGCTCCACACAACTGGAATTCACAATGTAGGGAATGTTCATTATCTCAGCTGGCCCTGATCTGGTTTACCATATGCCAACACTTTCTGCTATATTTATCAAGTGCATGTCAGAAGCAAAAGAAATATGCAAGTTTTTACAGCTGATTCATTAAATCATATGATCCAGGGGAAAAAAAAAAAAAAAATCAGTGCCAACAGCTGAATATTTCTTTATCTTGCATATGGGATGATTCAACCCTCACTGACCTTAGAGGAGAGGATAAAACTTCCGCTCCATAGTCCCTTCTCCCTAACTGCACTAAGTACAGCCACATTCCTCAACTGCACTAATTTAGGCAAAAGTGAAGTTTAAAGTAGAGCTTTAGTAATGCTCTGTAGCTTGAATAAAACTCATTTTTGTTCTGACAGCCAAATTAAGAAAGCTCCAGTTTGAGCAGTGAGTTTTCAAGATCTGTTCTTTCAAATGTCAAAAAACACAAACATCAGGATAGGCTGGATACTGATTTGAAATTTGTGGCCTATATAAATTCAGAGCTGAGTTTATGGCACTTATTTTATTGCTTAAATACAAAGTCAGGTTTGGCAGGAACAAGAAAAAAAACACCACTAGGGTAAGCTTGATAGAAACAGAGGAGTGACCCAACATTAATTTCAGGCTTTACTTTCTGTCTTTCATTTTTGTCAGGTATTAATTTTCTTTTTTAACTTCTTCGTGTGTATCTCCTGAATGCCTCTATTCTCCTCTCATTCTCACCTCTATTTCTCTAAGATTTGAAGATGAAGGAGCCACTTGAAGTGACTTAAATGCATTCTTTATTTTTGCCATGCTGGTCCAGAATTCATGTTGTGACCCTAGGAATTTGTTTTGATATTTCACAGTTACTCTTTATTAAGTTTTTTACAAACTGTGAAAACAATTTTTTCCTCTGGATTGCTGGTATAAAACCTGAAAATTAGGTATGTAAATATGTTCTTACAAGAGAATTTCCATTAGAACTATTTTTTGAGACATCCTGAGGAAAAATAATGGAGCAGAGGAGAGTATGCTTTTGAAACATGGACCACTGAAGCAGCACAGAGAAAGAAGAGTGAGGCAACAGTGAAAGCAGATATCATGCAGTCCGCAGGCCAAAATCATGATTTGTTAACCTATAATTCAGGAAGAAGACAAAGAAAGGAGCTAAATATGTGGTTTATGACTAGCCAGGTCAAGAGGTAACTGAGTATGTGCTTATGCAATAAATGCCATATTTACCAATTCTGTGCAGGTAGAAGACTTTTTTTCTCCTTTATTTTTCCCTTCCAGCAGGAAAATTGAATAAGCACAAGCAGATCATTGCTAGTGAGTCTATTACCTCTCCTGTATATTTATAAAGCTGCTATTCTAATCTTCAAGTCATATTTATTGCTTACTATAACATGATCCATACACAGGGAAATATCACTTTCTCATATGTACATCACTGGCAGACCTCATCCACCTAAAGCTGTTTCCAATGTAAATAAGGAAAATATTACATTAGAGATGCATTTGGTTTTAGTTTCTTTCAAAAGTACCTGAACATTAAATTTGAAATTACACTGTTTATTTTCTATTTGTTAGTTTATAACAAAATATATTTTCAAATACTTTTGCAATGAAAAAATCACCCTGGAGCTAAGAGATTCTACGTGCCACAGCAGAAAGGATAATGAAATGAATTTTAACTGCAGGCTTAGGAGCGGAACTTTAAAACACAACATTTTTTTGGAAAAGTAGATCAATATATCTAAATTTGATTGTAATGGCATACAAATGTATCATATGAATTAGTTCCACTACCTGGGAGAATGTCCAAAGGCTTATTATCAGGAAAGGAAATTCTTTCCTGGACCAACCAACACCTTGGGGGAAATGTTACTCAGTGATCATCTGCCTAAATACCATTTCTAGAGCTCCTTGAATCCTCTCTGTAAAAAGGTATTTTCCTGTGGCATTCATCCATCTCTGACAAATCAATATTTCAAATAGATCTTCTACTACCAAGAGTAAAAATAATGGATTTTACGTATTTTTTGACTAAATCAGAGAAGCTCAGCCAGTCAAGGAACAAGAATCAATATCCAACTTAACCACAGATCCCTCAAATCAGGCAATAGAAAAGCACCAAAAAAGAAGCTCCAAGAAAATAAGCTTTCTAAATGCAAAACGAAACATATAACAAAATCACAGTAAACTAGTAAAATTGTCACTAAAGACAGAGCAAAGATATTAATGCCTGTGATGTTGGGGTTTTTTTGCATTTTAAAGCTCAAAATATGGAATCCCTTTACTCTCTTTTATAATCTGTTCTTGTGATTCTTATATTTTCATGTGGCAATGACAATAACCATTCTATGTTTAAGATCACTCAAGATATGTTTATTGGTGCCTCAATTCTTTGAAACAACTGATTATATTAGGATGACTTTTTCAATTTTATTTTTCTTTTAAATCTTTCAGTCTTTCCTGATTGTGAAAAGCAGGGAAATAGAAAAATAAAATTTAAAGCCTGTAGCTAAATAAAAGTATTTCAGAAGTGTGTTTGGGGTTTTTTGTTGTTGTTTTTTGCATGCATTTATTGAATAATGGGTCAAGAAGAGGAATCTGATTTTTTTACAATTAAAAGTGATAATGCTGGTTAATTCATAAGCATGAAATTGGGTCAGTCTGTGTGAATCTTATTGTAGGATTATGATCTAGAGTTTGTCTATGGAAAGAAGTTAAAGTAGAATACCTACTCCTTATTAATCTCCTGATTTAGAGACACACACTGATTCTGTGATAAAGCTGTCATATTTTGGACTAGCTTAATCTACTTAGATGGCCATTAGAAGGAAACTTATAATCAAGTCTCTTTTCTGGGACTATGAGACAGAGCTTTCTTGAATCCCCTGCCCCCAGTGGCAAGCCAGTTTTCTGGGCACAATATAAGCTAATGGAATTAATTTAGGTTTTGATTATTTGTTTGAATAAATGTTTTCTCTGGCCAGTAAGCAGCCAAAAGAAGTAACAATGACAATTGTCATTACTTTTACTAGTCACTATGGTCACAGTGTATATGAAGTCTGTTTCTAATTCATGCCTAGGGATCTGGGAGCCATACTGAAGAGTGCTTTAGAAAATTATTTATAAATAAGCATTCTCACTCTTCCAAGCAAATTCAGTGATTATAGAAAAATAAATAAGCTATTAAGCATATGTCTCAGATAATAAAATCGAAAATCTAGTTTTCAAGATTTCAGAATACAGCAAGTGTTAGCATCTTATTTCTCACTTTTTCTATTAATATTAGGCAGGTTTTGTCACTGAACAAAACATGCATTGGTGGTCCTAGGAGCATTACAGCAGAATTATTAAGGTCCCACAGAAACAAAAATGTGAGTCATTCCAAAGACTCTCCCAACATTGCCCCCAAATATCAATGGGTCCCTGCTTCACAAGTCAGAGGCAGCCAGAGACGATGCTTTCTTCACTGTCCTGCCTGTGGACTTAGGCTTGAATAGGTTCTTGGCCCTTGCTTTGATGGGCTTGAATCAGACCAAAGATTGGACACAACTGTTTGACATCCTTCCATTTACAGAGCAAATTTAATCAGCTTATTCCAGGTCACAAGCAGGCAGGCAGGCAGACTTGCTCTTGAAGATAGTGCTAACGTGTTATAAAATCATGGTAGACAAGTTTTGACCTTAGCTTGTCTAGGTGTTCCCTGCTGACCTGGATCAGGCTGCACTCGTTGTCCAATGTTCATTTCAAGTACATATTTTGCTTGCTACAGGGTGTATTACATTATAGCTGTTACAGCTGTTCATTGTTTTCCTACTGGCTATTATAATAGAAAATATTTTTACTGAAAATACCTCTTTGCCTTTTAAAAACTTTTTAAACAAAGCAACAATGAGGTAATTTAAAGATAAAAATATTTTTAATTTATAGTGTAATTTTCTTCCTTCCTTTCCTCCTTCCT
>VZTL01046726.1:0-40188 GCA_013400535.1 Scopus umbretta
GGGGGGGGGGCTATAAGCAAGCATACATCTCTTCTCAGATTCTTAATTTTTTCAGGTTCATAAATTCTTCTCAGATTCATAATTTTTCCTTTAAATCTTAGCAGCTTTATATTCCTGTGAATACACCTATATAGAGCTATCACTACCAGCACGAATCTGATAATCATGTATCCATGTGCGGCATACAAAAATATGGGTTCGATTCATGTAAAGGTGCTAAATTCTGAGTTCAGGCGAGGCTACGTTCGACGCAGGGCTGCGTGCTTAAATATAGGTGAAGGCAATTCTGGTCTGCTAATTTCAGCAGAATGTTTCAAACAAAGTGTTACTGTTTAATCTGGGCACATGATGGGTGAATGAATGTTTGAATGAAATGACATAATTGTTGGTTAGCCTGTGTAATTTGGAGAGTGTTCGCACAAGTTTAACTCTCTGTGGAGGCAGGGGATCCTCAATGTGGGTCGGGAAGCTCCTTCCCTAAAGGCAGAGGATCCTTTAGGCCAGATCCTGTCTCCCTTTGCATGTACCAGCCTTTCGAACGATGGGCTGAGAGTGGCTTAGCACAGCGCTTCAGTTCGAGCGTATTATCCTTAACCCCTCTCCTCACATCGTATATGATATTTAATGCGTCATCTTTGTTTTAAACAAACAATACACAAGCTGTTGCTGGCAATGGTGGGAAGCTGGTGGTCCATCTGGAAAGCAGGGAGATAGATGAGGGGAAAAAAGAGAATTAAAACTGTTTAGGGGTGTATTTGCATGTGTAAAACCCGGGGATGGAAGCAGGGTATTTAATAGCTTTTTAAAAAGCAGTTTGAAGACGGGGAAGATTCTTTGTCTGTAAAAGAGTCTATCAATAATGGACATTATTTGTGTAATAAAAACATGGGTTTTAATCAAAGGAAAGCAAAGCTGTGAGCCCATACCTTTAAAAAAGTTGTTTATTCATTATTTCTGCTGCATCAAATCCATTCACTCTAAAATTAACCATTTTTCCTTGACAAAAGTTCAGGATGGTATAAAATTAACCAATAATATAGCTTATTAATTAAACTAGTGGCAAAATAGCTATTTCAGCATAACGGGCTCTGCGGGACGGTTACAAGTCGGGTTTCTGGCTGATTGCTTCTGTCATTTGCAAAGACAGAGCACCCCACCTCAGCTTACCACTGCCCAGCGTGCATCCAATATGCCATTTAAAACCTTGATTATAACCAGAGGAAAGTTCATTGAAACCAGAATAAGTTACAAAATAATTAATCTTTCCTGCCATCTTGGATTCTCTCTCTCTCCAGAATCCAGCCAGATGTTTTGCAGTCGCTGCATGCACAGGGCGCTGTGATCCTATTTACACAACTCGGGTTTTTCCTCCGTCCTTTGTGTTCTTTGCTCCAAAATGACACATTTTGCCTTTGCTTTGGAGATTATCCATCACTGCTGTGGGCTTCCTGGAGAACAGGAGCGACTCTTTCAGCATAAGCATATTTGCAAATTAAACTCTTTTATGCGTGCAGCAGTTTTGCTGCCGTCCTTGGGGACCGAGCCTGAGCGTTTTGGGGAGAAGTTCCCCGCAGGAACGCCGAGCATCGCCGCCGTTTCGGTCTTGCCAGGCCTGAGGATGATGTATGGAGCAGGTGTTCGCAATTTAGGGTTCGCTGCTGTTCCTGGGGAAATGGGTGGAAAAAGAAGGGTTGGGAACAGAGTGAAAAGGCAGCAGGAACAAGGCTGGCATTATCCACACTGCTCCCAGCCCGAGCCACGCTCTGAGCCTGCGCCCTGCGTGGCTTAGAAAGCTGCATCTTCCACCATTAGAAAGGACCTCAGTAAATGAACAGGCAAAAGACCTGAGCGAGGACTTTTTTTTTTTTTTTTAAATATATAAAAGACCTAATTGGGGCTTACCGAGCAATCTGACATCGCTGCAAATCCTGCTCAGAAATATATGTGCTCTGCTTTAATGACAGCACATAGAGTACTGCTGAGATAGTGGAAAATTTTACAGGGAGTTTTGCTTAAGGAATGGCTTTAACTCAAGTTACCTGTAGAGTACAGTGTCATATGGAAACACTTAGGGAGCTGTGGAAAACTTTCTGAAATACAGTGGAATTTATCTAGCGAAGCGTTTCACATAGGGAGGAGGAATATGGATTACAATGGAGTCAGGAAAGAGCGGGCTATTGAGCGCTTGGAGACGGCCACTTGCAGCCCTGCTACCACAGATGAAAAGTACATATGTAACCGGGGGGGGAGCATTCCTAAACGGCCGCGTCTGGGATACATTTATACTATTTGCCATGCACGTAACCTTGTTACATAAAACAGAGTCCAATAACCTTAAAAAGATGGACGGTAAAAAAAAGAAAGGTGCAAGGAAGCAGATCTGCTTCCAGATTTTTGCACGCCCGGGGCCTGCGGCGGGGGTAGGAACAACAAAACGTGGAGCCGGGGGGCAAAGGGGGCCCCTGTTGTCGGCAGCCTGTGTTCGCTGTGGGGATGGCTCCGATGGAGCCATTGCTCCAAGGTGGGAAGACATGGGACTGCCCCGGACCATGCTGTGGCCGGTCGGTGCATCGCGTGCCCAGGGGCACAGCGCAGCCACGCCGTGCCGAGGAGAGCCGGTGTCTTCTGCCGTGGGTGTCCCAGGAGGCGGGGAGGAGAGGGACGGGGAGGAAGCGGAGATGTTTTCAAGTGCGTTTCATTATATATTTGCTCCCTAAATGCTTATGGCACTGGTCGCCAGAGCATCTGGGCACTTCACAATAATTAAAACTGACAAATCCATAAACAGTAAACAACAGGCTACCCACTCGGGCAGCCAAAAACCCACTACTGCATAAGCTCAATAGCTGCACCCATCTGCCAAATAAAATCCTCTCCGCTGCCTCCTCTTGTCTGCAAAGGCCAGGGCAGAGCCAGCCCCTTCCCCGCCGTCACCCCATGGCCAGGCGCAGCCCAACCCCCTCGCCCTCCCCTGGGTGTCCCCAGGGCTTCACCCTGGCTTTGGGAGCGGCAAGAGTTTATTTTTAACATTTTTTTAAAAATTTTTTTCCCCACCACAAAGTAGCAACAAGTAATGACACCCTTTTCCTTCTGACTTCTTGGCCCGCTAACCCTTTCGCAACACAATGGGAAGGCAACCGCTCGCACCCAGGGGAGGGGATTTAATGACTAGAAAATAAAGAGAGAGAATTTACTTGGAAAAACTGTGGAATTAAAAGTTCTGGACAAAACACGCATCACTGATGCATAACATTTTTGTTAATTGGGTCTTAACAGGTTTGTGACTCAGGCTGTAATTATTTTAGAAATGGGTCACACTAGGCAGTGCCAGCCGCGCGTCCTGCCGCTGCGGGAACTTTCGCCTAGTTGTAAAACTACATCTAGACACATGTTTCCTCTGCTCCGGCAAAGATCCTGGGCTTCAGAAGAGCGATGGCAGCGTGCCGAGCCCACCAGCCTCTGGGACGGGCGTCGGGCGCCGGAATGCTCCCTGCAGACCCCTCCTGATGTGGGAGGGCTGGAGCAGCCGTGTCCTGCTCCGTTTGCGATGGAGAGGTGTCTTATCACGTGCCAAGTGTGCTCCCCTTTCTCTTGCACTATTGTTTTTACTTCTGATTTTTTCACGTGTTTTCCTGACCTGCCAGAGGCACTAAATCTTCCTAATGCCTCCCTGCCCTCTAATCGCAAAATGGGCTGCGGGAAGTTTTTGGTTTGTTTTTTTTTTTTTCACTAAAGCGAGATTAATTAAAATATAAAAAAACACCCAACTGTGGTAAATCATTTCTTCTCTTTGCAAAACGATTGCTCTCTGCTCAATCCACCTCTGCTTTCCACTGCAGAAGTATCTCCACGCAAGCAAAAGTCTTCTAACGCTCGTAAACCAAGATATTATCTCTCTAATTAGCAGCTGGAAAAAAAAAAAAAGAGAGAGAGATCAATTAATGCTATAATTAAAACCAATGCCTTTAGATGTGTTGTTTGTGGTGAACGAATGCTTACGCTGACAAGAGCTGTGCCGTGTTTCTCCCCAAAAAGTTAGAGCAGGACCTGGTGTGGGAGCCCCCTCTCCAGCTGTGGCAGGAGGGACCTCAAGGCGTTCACGGCAGCGCAGCCCACCACAGGGTGCTGGGGGGCTTGGGGGGGGCTCCCACGGCCGACCTGCCCACCTCCCTGCCTCGGAGGATGGCGTTTGCCATGGTCCCCGTGGGGCCGGTTCTGGGGAGGCGCTGGGGTCTCACGGTGGGGCCGGGGGTGTTTTGGGTGTTGTTTTTTTTTTTTTGCAGCTCTCTCTTGGCCCTTCCCTGCTTGGGGGTAAGCTGTTTTTCATATATTGTAGCCTGGGAAAGCTGTGTTACTGTTAAAAGAGTAACCATATCCTTTTCTGAGCTGTTGCCAAGCAGATGTAGGGTTTTGGAAAGTTCCCAACAAACTTCCACAGCTGATACTTTACCGACTTGTTCCTTCTCCCATCCCTCTACTTGCACCTATTTAAATAACCAAAGGACATAATTTGGGGGAGGAAGCCTTGCTCTGCAGCTTCTACTTGTTAAATATAATTAATTGAGAGTGACCTGTTAGTCAATTACAGTGTATGGCTTTGAAAAGAAACACAGAAATATCAAATATTACTGTTTTACCAAAAAAGCTCTCTATTTTACACTGAAGGCGAACCAACCGCGTAATGAAGAAAATTGAGCCCCTTCAGCCCTTTGCGCAATCCGGGGCTGCTGCTGCCTCTCGCGAGGGCAAATATCTCATTTACTTTCTTAATAGCAATTTGTGGGGTGGCTGCTGGAGGAGAAAGAAGAAGAAATAAGGGCTTCTGAAGGCTGGCATTCGTACAAAACTTGGTGTAGATGTAGATCCTGCTTGCGTGTGGCAGGGGGAACGCAGGGCACTGGAAACGTGGAAAGCTCTCACAAACCATATCTCATAGGAAAGGTTTACGGGAGTTCAGAGTATAACGGAGGGGATGGATGTCAGGTTTTCCTACACAATAGAGGGTCTTTTGTTTCCGCGCTCCCTCTTGGCAGCAGCCCCCATGCCACTGCTGGTAATTTCCTGTCCATCCTTCGCCGAGCAGCAGAGCTGGAGCAGGGGAGTAGTCCCACGTTTTTGTTTAGACTGTGGTTTTTTAATGCTGAGCCTTGTCCTAAGCAGGATATCCCTGTGTATGTTTGCAGTTCCTGAACTTCTCTGGAGAAAATTATCCTTAAAAAGCCCCTTCCATAGCACCGAGTTTCTAACTTCTCTCTTAAAAAAAAACAAAACAAAAAAAACCCAACCAACAAAAAGCCTTCGTTTAATTGCATTTGCTTGTGAGAGCTTGTACCTTGCGGCTTAATCCGCCCGCGTCTCAAACATCCGTTGGCGTTTTCCTTCCACCCGGGGGCTGAGGAGCAAAACCAAAAAGCGGAGGTGATTTGGTTGGCAGTTTTACTTTTGCCAGCTGGGGGACATTTCGGCAGGACCTGGACCCCACGAGGCGGGATGACGTCCCTTGGGCTCTATATGTGCCAAGGGCTTGAGTTCATCCGTGTTTTCCAAAGCACTTTACATCGGTGTTTTGCAGTTGATGGAGCTCAAGGGCCTGGCCCATGGCATTTGGCTGCTGACCGGGGCTATAGGTTTCTTAGAAACTCTCCAAACTTATGGACCAGCACCTACTTTTTATAATTTTTTTTTTAGCTCTCCCAAACGATCTTCTCAGATGGCCCCGTCTGCATTTGACATCACATAGTAAAAACAAAGTAAATCTAAAAGCAAGGAGCACGGTGGCTAGCTTGCACGGAGGAAGCAGGGCGAGCTCCCAGCTGCACACTCTTTACAGTAAAATATAGAAGAATATATCCTGTAAAATCAAAAAAATGAGGCACTGCTGTAACGTGCCTCACTGATGGGACAGCCCTTTGGATTTGAAAAACACCACTGCATTTTCTGTAAAACTCCCATCACCTTGATAAAACAGCCCAGAGGAAAGCAGCATGGGGTCTCCGACCTGGCGTGGCACCCGCTCCGTTGGGAACGTGGCACTCACTGCCATTATATAGGTTTAGAAACCCCTCCAGATTAGCACACCGGCACGGTGTGGATTCCGGGGCAGCGGCGGTTGCCTCCGCGCTGCTGGCCGGGCTGCTACACTGGGCGGCAATTAGCCTGTGCCGCACCGAGCGCGCACCGGGAAGCCTGGCTCCCGAGGATTAGAAGCAGAGCGGCAGTGCTGGAGTTTGTCAGCTCGCTCCCGGGAAGGCCCACATGGGTTAACCTGCAGCGTGCACAGCGTTGTGCGGTGCTGTGCGGTGCTGCGCAGGGCTGCATGGTGCTGTGCGGTGCCGTGCGATGCCGTACGATGCTGCACAGTTCTGTGCAGTGCTGTACGATGCTATACAGTGCTGTGTGGTGGTGTACGGTGCTATACGATGTTGTACGGTGCTATATGCGCTTCCCCAGCTCAGGCATTCTTCTGGGTAACTTGATCTTACTTCTGTCTGCTTTTAACAGATAGGCGAGGTGAAGTTATGTTAAACATGTCGCAGTACGTTTGATTCGCACCGCTTCGGTCTGGTTTTCTTCCTTGATTAGCTTTAATCAAACCCTCTGCGTTACATGACCTTAATAAAGCTATTTTTCCTGACAAGCGAAGACCGTCTTAACAAGCAANTCCCTTTTTTTTTCCTTTTTTTTTTTTTTTCCTGAGGGTTTCTAAAGGGATGTAATCCACTCTGGTTTTATTGCTGTTGCCTCTGGACGTGCTGCAGCTCCAGCCAGCAGTTATTCCAGCCTCTCCAGCCTCCCTGCGAAGGTCTGCGCTGCTGCGGGCTTGACTGCTACTAAATTGTAAACCACAGGGCTGCCTTAACCCTTTGCCTTCTGCACAGCTCCCCAAATCGTGGGTGTTGCAGGGCAGATCGCTGGCCAAGGGCACAGGGTCTCGGTGCAGAGTGGTTTGCTTGGAGAGGCTGCACAAAGCCTTGGCTCCAGCAGCCCAGCAGGACACAGGGACCCTTCCCAAACCTGAGCCCTCCGGGGCTTTCCCGCAGTTCCACCAAAATACATTTTTGCACTTTGACAGCTCTTCCCGGCACAGCTGAGGAGTTGGGGATCTGCTGGTCGAGAGGAAACCCCCTGTGCTGCCGTCGGGGAGGGCACTGCGGATACCCCAAATGCACCAACTTTGCTAAATGCAGCCGGAGTTCTCTCCTTGCTGCCGGGGAGGACTGTGGATACAGCCTTGCACGGTGAAGGCGTCTGAAGGCTGCACCCCCATCCTGCCTGGCAGCTTCAGTGGGGTTAGGGAAGGTGTCTGCAGCCCCCAGTGCCAACGACACCGTGACTTGTGAACCTGTGATCTCCATGCACCTACTACAGACATTACGCCCAGCACCCTCTGTTTTCCTCATCTCCACTATTTCATCCTTAAACTCCACATTTTCCTCCTGGGAACAGAAACATCTTGCTGCGATATGGTCAGAGGCACCTGGGGTGCACAGTGACGTTTGCAATGCTTTCCTGGCTGTGCGTCTCCCCTCCCTTTCCTCCACATCTTCCTGAATGCGGGGATAAACCAGGGACACTTGTCCTCCGACAGGAGAGTGCTGTCCTTCCCTGCCCCAGTCCCACCGAAAATCAAATCTTTGCTCTCTTGTCCAAGGGGATATTTGCAAATAATTTCCTAAAAAGGCAATCTAAAAATGGCCCTGTTGTTACCCATATTTGTACACAGGCTTGTGAGCGACGGGATTCCTCGGGCTTGTCTACACGGGGACAATTGAAATGGATGTGAAATAACTTTAAAGTGGATTAGCTAAACTGCATTACATCCTTGTGTAGACACTGTCATTTAGAAATGAAACTGCTTTAATTTGGTTTAGTTTAATTTTGCTTTAGCAATTTAATAAAGACACTTTAAAGTCTGAGTGAGGAGTTTACACAGGGATTTAATGCAGTTTAATTAATCCACTTTAAATTCACAATTTTAATTAATTAGTGTGAACTTTTCTTAAGTGTTCCCCTGTCGAGATAGTGGTGCAGCATTTCCAGCCGCCTGGCACGATGACCTGACGATTCGTGACTTGGAAGAGCCGTTGCAATGACGCATGACTGGTCCAGTCCCCAGAGCTGGGTACATAAAGAAAGTTGTTTAAAAGTCCTCCTGGTCTGGCCATGTCTGGGAATTCCTTCCCTGCAGTAAATTGCCTCTGGAGAACCCAAGTTCCTGCTGTAATGAGCCATCATCCTCCCAAATGCTTTAGGTTCTTCCGTTGCCCATGAAACCATAAGCAGAAGCATCTGTCTCATGTGAAAGGGGTTTGGAAAGATGTGGCCCAAAACAGAGAATGGCACAACAGCCTCCTTCAGCTCTGCAAGTGTTGCGCCGCGCTGTGCTGACCACTGAAAGGGTTTCAGTTTCTCACCCAGCTTACTCAAACCCACAAAAAAACTTGCTGTGTAGGAGTCCTGTGAACCCGCTTGCACCTGGGGTGGGGCTGGTCAGGGCTGCAGAGCTCCCATTGTCCGTATTTATTTATCTCCAGTAGAAGATCCCTCTGTGCTCATCATGCAGATGACCTCTCCTTGAGACACTAGCCTTGCCATAGGTTCACATCATCAGCCTTCAGCTTCCCAAGCCCACTGACAAGGGTGGGTTTTGTGCAGTGCTTTTATGAGGGGATTTACATAAAGGTTTCTTTCCATGAACTGGAACATCTCCTTGCTCGGCTCTCCAAGACCCCTTCAGTCTCCTCCCAGCCCTGCAGCTCCTTTGGCGTTTGCTTTCCATGGGACCCCTTGGTGTGCTGGCCTCGGCATCCACCCCATGTCCTCCTGCCAAGCCCCACAGCCATCTCTGTCCTTGGGAAATCCTCCAGCAGCATAAGGTCTACCCACAGCTGTGGTTTTTTGGGCTATGATCTTTGATGTCCCTCTATTATTGAGTAAAGGAGCATTTCAGCCCCCTGCTTACAGCAGGTTGTAGGGAATACATGGTGTGTGAGTGCTCGGAGCATTTAATGGCTTATTCAGGACTTAAAAAATACCAAAACGGTGAAATGTGATCCCCATATACTGCTGCCTGGTAGCTAATCAGTAAATTGTAGTTAAACACAGGGCTGTGCAGAGCTGTGCTTAGTTCCTAAGGTCTTGCGTGGAGGGGAGGGTTGTAAGAAGAAGTAAGGGGCAATCAGTTGCAATTTGCCTTTATGAGGATAACAACTCAATGTGGGAGATAACTGACATACCCATTTGCTCCTGTAATGGCACGTTGCAGTCATTCCCGAAGACCAGCGGAGAGCAAGGCGCAGTTTTACCAGGGCTGGGTACGCACGGACAGTCTCTGCCCCGAAGAGCTTGCATGCCACATGGGCTGGAGTAGAGTTACGGGTCCTGAGCTAGTGAGCACATGGCAGTATTAGCACTAGGATTTGGAGACTGCGTAAGTCTCTAAGGGAGTTTTTTCCAGCTATTCTAGGGAATGGGAAAGGTGAAGGAGATGAAGGGGCAGAAGAGTGGGGCTGATATATCCAGCGTGAGAAGTGAAGCAGCTTAGCAGACAACAATAAATGATGTGGGCACTTTTTAAATCCTGGTCAGCATTGCAGCGGGAGGAGCGTGGGGGGCAGCTGCGGTGCAGGCAGTGCCTGCGGCAGCGGGGATCGCTGCCTGCTGCTCACTCCCCAGCATGTGGCCCGGAGCATCCGCACCTCCCTCCTCCCTGCCCGGCATGCTGGGGCGCTGGGTAAAGCTCAGCCTTGATTTGTAAACACCAAAGTACTTTTTATGATTGCTAGGCCAGTGCCAAAACCCAACGCAGGCTTGCTTGCAGCCTCCATCACACTCCTGTGCTGCCACAGTCCAAAGTGACGTCATTTATTGAAGAAGGGGTCTGCCACCAACTGCAAGCCCAGAAGTGCCAATTTTAATTAAAAATTTCTCTTTTGCAGTGCATGGGGTTTATCTGTGGCTAACAAGAGGTGGGGAAGAGCGTTCCTAGGCTTTTGTGCTTGAATGTCTCTAGGCTAAACAATGTAGGGGAAGTTTTCTGTTGCTAAATGCCCGGTAATCACGTGTTTATGCTAAATTTAGGGCTAGTCCATTCTCTCCATCATGCAAGGGGACAACAGAGTTGAAACCAAATCAATGGCAAGCATCTGGATAGAGACGGTCTTCGTAACAGCCATAAAAAGATTGCCTTTGATAGGGCTTTTGTTATATCATTGTGGAAGTCATTATAAGGGAAGATCTCCTATCACTGTAAAGTTAGCCACTAGATTAGCTATTCATATATTTTATTGGTAAAAAATATGACGGGGGATTATTGTGTGAGAACTTTGTGGAAAATAAAAGAGATAAAAGCAGTTTAACTGTCAGTACATTAAGGCTGTGGTTAGCTCTGCACAGTGTTACTGGATGGAAGGAGACCAGGACTCCGAGCACTATTGTTCTCCTGTTCAGATAGGCATGGACTGTGCTATGTTGGTAAAAATAATGAGCCCAGGTAGCTGAAAGAGGAGAAGTTAAAAATGAAAAAGAGAGTTGTTTGGGCAAAGCAATGTAGACATTGAGGGAAGTCATTGACGCAGGGGTCACGCACAGCTTTCCCCATGTCCATGCAGAGGATGAGTCCTCATCCAGCTGCAAAAGGGCTCTTGGCCACGCAAATGCAGAAGGTGATGGTAATCACAGCATTTGTGTAGCCTTCCTTGCACGTGCCTCCTGGGGTTTTTTCGCCTCCATTTTTTTCGTTTGTCCATGTTTTTGGCTGCAGACATTCGGAAGTCTTGGACAAATGGCTGTGGTAAATGTACAAATTGGTTGCACAGTGAGCGTGCAGGGAGTATGCATGGGGCTTGCCGCAGCAGCCCGTGCTCTGCATCCGTCTGCGCAGCACATGTGCACCAGGGCTGAGGCACCAAGCTGGCTTCTGGGGTGGGAGCGCCCAGACACTCCTCTGGAGCAGGTTGAAATGTGACAAGTGATTGTCATGTGAAGATCCTTTTCTGGAGAGATCCTGGATTAGCAGTGGGGAAGGCTCGAGTCTCCTCTGCTTGGCTGCTGGGAGCCTTGGGGAAGGTGGACTGCCGTGACTGGGAGGTGAGTAGGCTGCGGAAGAAGACTCCAGGATGGAGGCCTTTCTTTGTGTCTAGCCTGGATGGAGTGCAGGAGAATGGGTAATGTGATTTAAGAGAGCACTTGGTTTGGGGGGTTCGAAAGGCATGTTTGGGTCCATGCTCTTCAGCACAGCACTCAAGCCAGTGCTTTGTAGAAGATACAGAGTTGCTGTATTGAGTAGGTGCCTTTATCACTGGCTACACCCTAATAGAAATCTCTGTTGTCATTGTCACCAGTGGTACAGGATTATATTCTTAATTTATGGCTTCCTTTACATGAAATGAAACTGTTCAGCACTGAAGGCTAATACTGTGCCTTGTTTAGAGTCCAGGCTTACTGTGTTGCCATCCATCCATGCTCCTCCTAAGTGGAACTACAAAGTCCTGTTGTGTTTCATGGGTTGCACAGTGTATAGTTTGCAGGTTTGGACACTTCAATGTCTTGATCGGTCCTGCTTTGCATGCCAAAGTGTTTTCATTAGCACAGCATTCATGCATGTGAGATTGTCGCTAACTGATATAATTAACCAGTATGTCAAAGGCTATTTGTTTATTGCACATGCAACGGCTTTCCTGGAGTAAGAAATCCTTTCTGCTGACACTGTGCAAATGGGAACACTAAAACTGGAGGAAAAGCCCTGAGCTGGAGGTGGAAGTTATGAACAACGATTTTACTTAAAAGAAGCAAAATTAATAACACAGATTTGAATGGGTTTGAGTAAAGATGATCAGTGTGTGAAGAAAGGAAGACAAGGATAATGAAAAAAAAACTTTGTCAGATAATTTCCCCCCCATTATTATTTACAAGAATATAATGTTATTCAGAAACACAAGTGTCTTCTGTATTAGGTGCCTTGACTGTGAACTCTTTGGGCCTGCTGCATATCATATCACTTTGCTGTTATTTTGGACGTCTGTGCAGCTTTTAAGAGATCTTTTCAGGAAATCTTCCTTTTTACTTATTTATAAATAAATATTGCTGGGGTGGTCCTCAGAGCAGGACTCGGCAGTTCCTGCACTGTGAAGTGTGAACTGTAGTGTCCATGTATTAAGTATCAAAATGTGTAGTTTGTAATGAAAAGATGGGGGGGTCACATTCGTGAAGGTCTGAAGAAGTTTTGAGGGTTGACAGTGGTTTGTGTCCCAACAAATCTGTGGGATAGTGCTCCAGAGAAACCCAAATATATGCCATAGACAGCCCAGTAAATGTCAAAACTTCTCATCCCCTTGTGTTGTAGGTATGCCAAAATCCTCATGTAGGCTCCCCCCTCTGCACCTTCTTTCAGATCAGTTGCTTCTGCTCCCATGGTTTCAGATCCCATAATGTCCAGTCCACTGCTCCTGTCCCACTCTGCCTCCCTCCCCTGAGTCCCACGGCTCAGTCCCTTTCCGTAGCTGCTTCTCCAGAAGCAGTTAAACCATCAGCATTATTTAACACCATCAAAAGTGACTGTCTTGCTTCTTCCTCTTCCCATCTCTGCTTCTTCTCCTTCCCCCAGTTGCTGGAACCACTGCCAACTGATGGCCAAAACCTGGGCCCCATCTTCAACTTCTTGTTCCGCAAACCTGCAAACAATTTGTACCTCCCCATCTCTCTCTTGCCTTGCCCATCCCTCAACATATGATTGCTCTTTTTCACTAGTCCCGGCTGCTGCAAAGCTGTAAATTCTGTGGCCTGGGTTTTCTCAATCTCTTCCATCTACGCTGTCTCAAGTTGCTGCTCAATTTTATCCCTGGCCTTTGACCCTAGCAATGCCATCCCTTGAAGCATCTCTGACTCCCAGCCATGTTCTCCCTTAGCACTTGCATGTCTGTTAGCTGTTCTCCTTTGCTCTGCCCCCTCTCCCTTCTTTCTCCTCCAGCCTTCCTTGCCCCTTGATTCAGAAGCACTTCTGTGTCTTCCTCACCCATCCCCTTCCCTGACCTTATCTGGTCCTTTCCATCCTAGGTGCATCCTTATGATCCTCATCTCCCGTGTGTCTTTGGGCCACAGGGGTTGTCCGTGACACTACACCTCGTAAAGAAAAATCACATACGTTGCATATCTGTGCATTCCTCCCCCTGTTAACTTTTCACCTGCTCCCTCTTAGCACTTTGTTGTTGTCTTTGGCTTATCTTGCATGGTAATCTCTTCAGGGCACAGTGGTCTGTGTGTTCCTATAATTCATATCGTGCCTGGTGCAATGCAGCCTTTATGCTGTCGGGTACATGGGAACATTTCTAATGCAAACAACTAATAGCTAGAAAGGGAGTTAAAAAATTAGAAAGGACTCCAAACCCATGTCACATATTCTCTTGCAAGGAATGGGGAAAAAAATTGTTTATTCTGGCCCCAAATTTTAATCACCCAAGGGCTGTTAAGATAAAAATAGTCAGTTCTGCCTTCTGTTTATGGTATACTTGGTTGAGTGCAAGCCAATTTTGAAGCTGAACATACTGTCTGCTATTTTTGCTTGATTTTAGATTCCACATTTTAAATAGTTTCTTTAACAAGAAGCATATTTTCACTGATACAAACTTAGCTTGAGGAGAAGCATCCTGAAGTTCCAGCCATATTGAAGATCAGTGAAATGTAGTAAACTCTGGTTTTAAGGGTTTTGTTTTCTCCAAGAGCTGAAATGAAGAGTGTGTTCTGGCAACAAGTGCTGGCACGTTGTTCATTAAAAGCTCTCTTCCGAGCCTTGGTTCCCACACACATGTGCCCTCATTCTTCAGCGGAGCTTCCAGGCAAGGGCATTGGCAGTGCTCTAGTCTGATCTTCAGCCATACAATTTGTCTTAATTGTCTACTAGCATCTAGGCAAGACTTAGCTCACGGGTGGCCACAGCAAGGGGCCACATGCAAACCGATGAGCTTCTTAATGTGGCCTGCCCGGCAATCGGATGATTTAATTATCTGTGCCCGTTGTAGGCTGCCTGGCTGCTCCCCATCCCGCCTGCCCTCAGGCACGGCGGGCTTAACCACATGCAGCCATGGGGGCAGCTGCATTTGATCTTCCTCGCCAACGCGAGGGTCCGGCCCTGACAACAGCCTCTCTGTTCAGTGCTTTCTTTCCCCTTCTTTCTTTTTCCGCTTCGTTTGGCACCGTGCCCCCAGCGTCATTTGTGTGTAGGGGAGGATGGGAGAGTTGGATGGCAAAAACTTAGAACATGGAGTTGGGTGTTGACAATCCTGATGATTAATTGATCCTCCGAGGATCCAAGATGATTTGCTGAAGCATCAATAATAGAAATCCTGTCATTATACACTATTTACTTGGTCTTTCTGTGGGAAGACATCCTGTCTCACTATGTGTCTGCATCGTGCAGCTCGCCTGGGGCCAGCCTGCCGTTCCTGGGGCATGAAGGACCAGGCTGTGGCCTGCAAACTTTCTTCCATCACACGGCACTCTCACATGCTGTAGAAAAATCAGGCATGTCCCGTGCATTGATTATTTTCAAAAGTCGGCTCAGCAAAGCCCTTCACTCTCAATGCTTCTGGAAAATAACTCAATCCCCTTTAACTAGCACAGAGCACTGGGGTTGGGCTGGGTCTGGGTGGGACATGGAAGGCAGAGGGGCCACAGCCTGCTGCCCAGAACATTTCACTGCTGAAAAGCTGTTTGGACATTGCCCGTAGCATCTCCTGCTCCTGCCACATGGCAGGTAAGGGCACGAGACAGTGTAAGAGAAGCAGTAGGATCAGGATGACCTCGTGCCCGGGGCAGAGATTAGGGATGTCTCCGAGGATGACCTCTTGCCATCCTGATCTCTTCTTATCTGCCCAGGTTGTAATGCAGCTACATGGCTGTCTCGCTTCTGCCTGTGAAGTTGGCTCTACTACTTGTTAGCAAGAAAAGGAAAGTAGGTGACACCCAGGTGGAATACTGCTGATCTGCACTGCATCAGGGGCTTCCCCCAAGTCACTCTGGGTGCGCTCTTCTGCCTGTGCCAGCTGAAGAAAGGAGAACTCTTCCTGATGATCATTGTTGATATGCTGAAGTGCCTGTCTTGCTTTTGTGCAGGGAGGTGTCTGCTTGAGTGCATGTAGAGTATTTGTACGCTTTTCCTTAAATGTGCTAACAACAGTGTCAGACAGTGTTGCATACCGATAATGCTCTTCATGTGAGCATCTCAAAGGCTTTGGGGAACCTTGAATAATCCTTCCAACTTCTAATCTCTACCACGATCAGGGTTTCACCCCCCTCCTGACTCTCTGATGTTCCAAACATGTGATACCAGTATCATGGATGCTTTAGAAATGCTTGGAGAAGGAGAGGTGGCCAGGCTGTGTCTGACAGCACCATGTACAGCCCCTGCAGGGCTGAGTGCACTTTCACATCTCTATGCCAAGGCAGAATTTTACCCAGGGATTTTGTGGTATTTTTCATCTGTACTAAGTGCAGGGGAGTCAAATATTTTCAGGTGGTGTAAGTCTCTAATGTTGGGCCAAGAAAGACTGTCCTTTAGGTAGTTAATACATCTCAGATGTGCTGGTAGAATATAAAGTCTTAAACATTATTAATGCTTTAGCAGACACCTTAGGAAGCATTCATTCCCCTCTTTGCATTTTGGTTTCATGCATGACAATGCCTGGGGTGAATGTATTTCACGGAGTTAGGAAAAGGGCATCAAAAAGGACTCAGTTCTGTCAGGCACTGAGAATACTGTATTCTTTCACTGGTGTGGATCAACTTCAGCTCCTGGATCCTGCTTGCTGGGTTGTTTTGATGAGTTTCACTTTCTGAAAATACTGATAGTTGATGTTGAGTCATCACCAGATTGGGGGATGCTCTACCAGTGTCCCTGCACCTGTTACATGCCTCTGGAAATCCTCTTTGCAAAGATCTTCTGCGCATCAGCCAAGCCCACGCCCAGGGAGAAGATGGCTTTGTGTGCCCAGGGCGTTTCGGCCGCTGTGCTACAGCGTGCACCACTTTCTGCTCTGGTCCCAGCTGCGGTCCCTGCAGCCACCTCCATCACGGCTCCAAAATTATTCTGCTGTATGGCGTGCAAGGCACGAGCAAACCTGCGATGGCAAGATAGGGTGGCAGGATGAGACAGATCAATAACTTTCAGATAGTTTGCAAGTTTGGCAATAGCTGCAGGCATAGCAATGTGACCTTGTTACTCTTACCCCATTCATCTGAGTGTTTGTCTCAGTCGTTTTTCTGTATCTTAAATTAGATTGCAAGTTGTCGGGGAAGGGGCCAGGGCTGCCTCTGCCCCTGCATGGCCCTGCAGGGTCCTACCGCAGCAATAACAAATAGCGATAAAACATCGGTTTGGGATCTGTCGAGGCTGTGAGGGTTTGAAAGCCCTAAGTGTTGTGTCTTTCCCTGTGGCGGTGCGGTCAGTCCCCGTCCTCTGGCTCTCCGCAGTTTGCCTCGCCACTCCACGTGAGGCTCTTTGCTGGCAGGCAAGGCACAAAGCAGGGGCTGCTGGCATCCCCCAGCCCGCCTTCGAGGGGGGACGGAGGGATGAGGGGGAACGGGTGTCCTGGATTTTAGCACTTTGGGGAGTTTATTAGTGTTGACAGTGTGTGAACTTGACATCCTTTGTAATAATGCGGTTTTAAAATCTGCATTATTCATGCACACTTTTTGAATACAGGCCCACTGTGTAAGTTCGGGAGCAAAATTAATTAAATAAATGTCAGTATCCTTGAAGAGCACGTGAGATTTCACATCGCAGGATAACAGCTCTGGCTGCTTTAACCACCAAGAGGAGTAAAGGGTGGGAAGAGGAAGGTCTGCACTTAGGTGTATATCCTTTCCCTCACCCTTAACTCAATTCCTGATGAAAACTAAAAAGATTAGTTAGAGAGAAATGAGTCTAGCCACACAGATCAGTAATATTTCATATTTTTGTTAATAATTGTAGTTTGTTCTCCTGCTCTTTATTTATCGTGCAAATAAATATGTACTGGATGGTTCTGAATGAATTTATTACAGGAAACACCCTTTTACTCTTAGGTTAACGTTTAAAATTAAACCGTAGAGCAGATGGCTAAGGATGCACTGGCTGGATAAGCCAGACAACTGCACCGGAGGATTGAAATGTAATTACACCCATGAATATTATTTGCAAGAGTAACTGATAGTTATAAAAGTTGTGTTTCTTCTGAAACACACAGCAAAGCCAAGATACGATGGGACAAATAATGCCAGGAGGGCTGAATACAAAAAGGAAATAATTTTTTTCAGTGAAACTTGTAGATATTTCTTGGGAGGAGGACTTGCCTTTAGTGTAGCTGGAGGCTGCACCCTCCCAGGCTGGGAGTGATGGAAGGACTGGCCAGGGACACTTCTCCTATGGAGTCACCCAAGCTGGAAATTAAAAAGCAGTTGGTATTGCAAGAGGAAATGCTTTGTAGTTTAAAAGTATGCAAAGAAATAATAAAAAAAAAATGCTTGTTAGGTCAAATTAAGACTTTATTATGATTAGTCTAGTTGTTCTCCAAAGTCCTTGCTGAAGGAAGTTGTCCATCCCTGTGATGCAGATCCTCGAGCTTATGGTCCAAGCACTTGACTTTCTTGGTGCTTGGTGTTTACATTTTCCTGAAAATTATTGAGGAGCTGTCTTTAATTTAATATGTCTATGCTGGGCCTTCAAAGTAAAGTGTGTTTGTGTTAAATGCTAGAAGCCTTTCTTCCAAAGCAAAGCAGGAGAGGGCAGGACCTGAAGAACTCATGTCTGCACCGGCGTGAGGATCAGGAGCTGCTCTTCAGGTGGGTGCAGCAGGTGGCTGGGATGGTCTGTGGTGCAATGCACGTGTGAAATAAAATGGAAAAAAGGGAATTGGGAGCGCTGCAGTGATTTTGCACAGGTCTACATGGCGTGTGCTCACTCACAAAGTCAAGTGTACATACAGTTCTTGCAGCACTCCAGTGATTTTGAATTGCTTGACATTGTGGGAGCACTCCAATCTCGGTCTCTTTGAAACTCAAGAGCTTCCGCGGTATCTGAAGCACAGATTCGTTTTAAAACCAAGGCAAACAGCTTCTTCGTCTCCTGGTTTCAAACAGGAGGATGTGTTGTTACACACACCCGTGCACACAGTCAATGCACGGGGCAGGGAGAGAGGGAGGAATCGGTGCAGGCAGGAAAGCCCGGCAGCCCTAAATGCGCTTTCCCACTAATGCTGAGAAGCAGCAAAATAAGATTGCAGCCCATGAATGTCCCGTCTTTGAGAAAGGGGAGTTTAGAAATAGCCCCAAAGATAAAGGAGGGCATTTATCCTCACGATTGTTTGGCAGAAAAAGCGATTTACATAGTCTGCTGATGGTCAATCAGGAACATGCTGCAAGGGGCCTGCTGGTTGTCTCAGACAGAGCTGACGGTTTTACTGGTCGAGTTTTGTTTCAACTTAATGAAGTAAGTACTTTGCCTGCGTCCAGGCGCTGACGGGGAAGGTTTGTAAACTCCTTGCCTTTGTTGGGGTGACTGAAGTATTTTTTTCTTCCTTTTAACCAGCCATTTTTGTTTCTTCTGGAATTCGTTGCCATAGACAAAGGGTACGTTTACTGTAAAAAAAAAGAAAGAAGAAGAAGAAAAAAAAAAAGCTGTAAACCTGGTTTGCATCTTGAGTCCTGAAAAGACCATTTTTTATGCAGGAGAGGAGGAGAGCCTTAGAAAAGGCAGGAGGCAGGGATGGAGGGCGAGGGGGTGGGGAGCCGGAGATTTATGGCCCTTTGAAGGCAAGGTTTTCTGCTGAGCATCCTGCCCGGGTGCTGCCGGCTGAGGCAGCGGCTGGACCGGGGCTGTGACCTGCACCTTGTGGAGAACCTAGATACAGCGGGAACAAAGCGGGAGGCACAGCTCCTGCCACGTCCGCCTGATTTCTCGCAACGGCGCGGTTTCAGAGCCGACGACTTGGACCTCCCAGTGTCAATGAAATTACACCCACCTCAGCTGACGCGGATGTTTAGTTTGAAATCATCACACGACCTGAGGTTTTTGAGGTTGAGTTTTTTTTCTTGATGTGGAAACGGCTGTCGCTGTTTGATATCAGCCTACTTTAGAACATGACAGCCTGCCTGTGCTCAAAGAGAGGGGCGCATCAGCAGCCCAAATCCTGCCCAGCAATACAATAAAAATTGAAGATATTTAAAAATGTATGTATCTTCCATCTTTCCCATATGGGCTCCTTAGGCAACATGACCTTATGTGGCCATTATCTGACCTCTCTTACACTTGGATTACTCGGTACAAAGCAAATTTATGGTTGTTTATTCTCTCCTCCTATCAGCTATTAGTGCCTAATCATATGGTCTATCGATCAAGTGATTAATCGCCTGCCTAAAGAGGCAGCAGGTCCCGGGGAATGCTGCACTGCACCAGCCTGAACTTCAACCTCTTATACAAACCGGCAGAGTAAAGGCATTAGTCACTGCCTGAAGCTCGGGGTTGGTATGCCGCGGGAACGCCGGGAGGTAAAGCCCCGGCTTTCTTCAGCAGCCGACTTTGTATTTCCCTTTCTTAATGGATAAAACTCCACCTAGCTGAGCGGGCATACAGTTGTAAATGGGATGATTTCCAATGCATCCTATAAATAATGATCAAAGAGGAAAATATGTGGGCCTTATTACAACAGTGCCCGCTAGTGCTGCTATAATTAAGGGTCTGTCAGCATTTCTATTATAAACCCTTATTTTCAAGGGTTTATAACTCGGTCATAAAATTTTGCTCTGGCTGAGACTTGGCATAAAACGTCCCAGCGTGTGACCAGTTTTTCTTGTTACCAAATTGTTAAAGAACTAGCGATCAGCCCCATTTTAGTTATAACAACATCCATGCACCTTTGTGTTTCAGAACCACTTTACTTCTTAAACAAGCAGCTTACTATTAAAATGAAATTAGCAATCGAAAATCAAAAGTGTGCACCAAGCCCTGCTGCTCTTTATTTTAGCCAGCCTTAAAAATGAACGTGTTATTCCTTTCTGTGTGTTGTGGAGTTTATAGCACCCACACCATTACCATGAGCATAATGTGCTACATCGTGCAAGCGTCTTCCAGGGGTGCAGGGCCTGCGCGTGGTGCTAGCTCTGCCAGGCTTTGCAAGGCTCGCTAGTTCCCTGGCAGGACCGTGCTCAAAGCAGCAATGATTAAAACCAGTGGGTTGATTTCATCCATCAGTGATTCTGTATAAATCCAGAGTAACTGGACATGGGTGCCCGGTATGCTTCAGTTTAGCCAGAGTGGTGAACTGCCCTAAGTGGATTTATTCATCTCTCCATGATCCATGCACGTTAACTCCTGCTAATAAGAATTACCGCTTTGCTGAAGAGGGGAATCTAGAGTTCAGTTTGTGTGAAACTGAGGGAATTTCGCTCTAAAAACACATATTAAATTTTAAAAATGTAAGGTTGCCATACCTGTGCCTCTCTGGTTTTAATGAGAGTATGTTCCATTTCCAGAAACATGTCCTTGATGTGTTAGCAAAGGACAGCAAGTTGGCTCAAAAAGATGCAGCCACTTAAAAACATTGATTCTCCCGGGACAACACGCCAAAATGCAAAAATAAATTAAACATAAGCAGATGCTGTGCCTCCTTTCCATTTTTGGCTAGCACATCCCATTATGGGACTACTAGTGGGACAACTGAGAGTGACTGACATTTACTCAAACTTAAGGCCTTATTGGACTGCCCTGGCAGAAGTGATAAAAATTTCAGGTTTATGCTAGTATTAAATCTGAATGTTTCGCTGACTTGTTAAGGCATGCGTTACATCAATATATTTTTTTCTTCTGTGCCAGTTTTATAGTATTTCTCTTTTTTAAAAGGACCCAGTCGAGTTTATTAACATTGACTTGGATTTTCAAAGGAAATAGGGACCCAGCTCCTATTGAAAATCCCAACCTCAAAAAAAACCCAGAGTTCCTACCCTGGCAGGGATCCCACAGCTAAGCTCTTTCCATTTCCAGAAAAATCATTGAGCTGAGGCTAAGAACGCTCATCTGGTGCCTGTTGAGTGTATTGTCTGAATGTAAACACAATGATTCTGGAGCAGGGAAAGAGTCTGCGACTTAAATGGATTTACACTGGCTAAGAACCTGGCCTTCTACACTCAACTTCTGACATTACTTGAAAGTAAACATTGAGCTGAACTATTTGGTGATTTAAACGGTGGTTTAAGATGCATGTGGTTACCAGGCAGTTGTTCTTATGATGAGTCTCACAAGGTTTGATGGTTTCCTTAAGGTTCCAGGTACCCAAAGATTTCCATGGGCATCTCAGCTGTCATAAAAAAAAGCAGAAGAAAAAAGAGAAAAGCTCGAGTTTCTGACTCTTGAGAAGAACATCAAAATGTTCCTTGTCTGCACTTTAATGGATCAGAAAGCAGAAGGCAAAGAGAAAAAAAGAAGTTTGAAAATGCCATGATTTTTGAGATGTGACATATGCTTTTCCTGTGCTCCGGCTTGGCAGGAGGAGTTGCATGGTGGATGCAGCCCCGCCAGAAAGCAGGTGCAGGAGCCCAAACGAGCTGCGCTTCCTCTGTTTCAGAGGAGTCAGATCCATCCAGTCACTTTTCCTTACTCCTGTGCCTTATTGTGCAGCAGATTGCTGCAGGTTGTTTGCAGGAGATATAATAAATAGTTGTGTGTGTGCCCTAAAATTATCGTGTTGCTGGAACGTTGGTTAAGACAAGAGCCCTGAGGCTACAGAAGGGCTAATGCTGTTATCCTGCGTTGACAACTCATACATACGGTTGTGTGTTGTAGAGCTGCAGGAGGGCCAAAAAATCCCAGGACAGAAATAAACACATCCGCTGGGCAACCCGAAACGCTCACTTTTATGTGTTGTGGGCCAAAAAGTGTGGGTGAGCAGTTTCCAGGATGACGGTGGTGGCCCAGGTGCTCCTCCAACCTGGCACAGCACAAAGTTGGACAGGCATGTGGGTTCCCAGGGGACCCCAGACAGGCTGTGCCAGCCACCACAGGTCTGTTTCTTCTCCAGGCCAGGGTTCGGCTGACGTAGCAGCATGTGTGCGCCCAGCCTGCTGCCAGCTACATGGGTACCCTTGAGTGACCCTTCAACAGACTGTCCCTAAGCTGGAGGGGCTCCACAGCAAAGGTCCTTTGAGCCTTTGGTCCCTTCCCTCCAGGTCTTCTGCAGGGATGCAAAATTTGGGGCGTCTCTTGCATCCATCTAGTGTCACTAAGGGCCATTCCTGCTCAAGGACAAAGCAGGACGTCCTCTTTGCCCTCCTCCTCCTTTCTGAGTGTTACTTATTTAACTTCAAATGAGGGAGGGCTCTTCTGCGCTGCACATTTTTGGGCTGCATGGCCGAGAAGAGCTAACATCCTTATCCATGTGGGCTTGTGCAAACAGAGTGCCGAGGGCAGAGTCTCAGCGGGTGCAAATTGCTCTTGCAAAGTCGTCGGTGGAGTTTGTGGATTTATACCAGACTGGGAATTCCCCTCTGAGTCCTGGAAATGCTTTTCTCACTCCCAGAGTGAGTGAGAAGTCTCCCCAGAGAGCTAAAGATTTTACAAATATTGAATCTGGCCCCTTAAATATGATCATTTTAAAAGTTCAGCAAAATCTGGGGGCTGGGGACAGGCGAGGGGGGGAGGCTGGCGTTCCTTATTGAGTCAAGGAATGGTGGGTTAGCAGCAATTTCTTCGTCGCAGTTAGTCTGGGTACCATTGGAAGCAGAATTTGTCAGTTCTGAAGTGCACAGATTAGAAAGGAATGTGGAATTTGGAAACGTGGCAGCTTGTAGCACTGTATGGTTTAAATTAAACCTTTTTTTGGAAAGCAGAATCGCTGTAGGCCACATTTAGGGGGAAAGCAACAGCAGAGAGGGCTGGCTGTGGTTTTTCCTTTGCTGTGTAACTGGTCCACTTTCTCTTGTTTTAACACAGATTTTTTTTTTTTTTTGAAAGAGAGAGGAAAAAAAATATGCCTTTGGACTCCTTCCGCCCAACCACATAGCTTCTCTGCTGACCACAAAGAGGAAGCTTGGGGTAGCAGCCATAGGATTAATACCCACTGTCTCTTAACCCAGCACGGTGTGAAAACATTTTATAAAATCTTTTTTTTTCCCCTTTTCGGATTGATAGCGTGGCTGGGATTTAGACATCTTTAAACAAGCACATGGCTGTCTTGCATTGTGTTCCTCGGGGGCAGGGGGACGACGACACACGACTCTAAATCACCCCGGCCAGATCTGTTGTTTAAAATCTGTTTACACCCATCTCCAGAGCTTTGGCTTCTCAAATCACCAACAACTTTGTTCGGCTCACTGAAATGACAGGAAATATAAAAATGCGTCTGCTGTGAGGGCTGTGTGGTGTAGATCTTGATCAGTTGGAATATAATTGTTCTTAATGAAATGGAGACGACTAACTCTTAACTGAACAGCCTTTTCTTCTTTAGAAATAATAAGATTAAGATTATGGATTCTATTAATCATTTGATCAGCTTTATTCATTCATCTTATTTCCTTTACATGCAAAAAAGCCCTACTCTCTACATGCCTTTATCTTTTAAGATGATGACATTTACATATTTCCCGGCGCTGTAATGTCCCGGGCATAATATAAAGATTGCTCCGTTCCGATATTGTAAACTGGCTATTTCCATGTGCTAAGTACTCTCGGTGATGAAGATCTTAATAATGTGATTAACTAAACTGTGTCTTTATGCTCTTCCTCGTGCCTCCCTTCCCCGCCACAGCCTCCCAGCCAGCTCGCTTACCACAAATGGCCTCAGCTGCCGGGACGTGCCTGTGTTTTGTGACCCCCGTGACAAGGAGGTGTCACATAGCACAGAGCAGAGAGGTTTGTGCGCCTCGGAGTCAAAGTGTAATTCAGATGACCCGTGCATTAAGGGAATCTGCTTTCTTGGCGTTATGCAGGAAAGATGCTGAAAGCATGAGTTTTGAAATGTTGAGGGAGTTATTAGAAGAGAAATTTGTTCCTCCACAACGTAGCGACAGCATTGTTATTTCTTGCTTGGATGTGCTGTTGGGAAGGTTTTATTTTGTTGTCATTAGAGAAATCTCTCTGTTGTTATAACGCTTTCTATGTGTGAAGAAATACAGACATAATGTGTATCTAGTCCATTAAAACACTCTTTTGGAGCCTCCACCTGTGGCACAGCCTCTCTGTACTGCCAATATTTTGCTGAGTACTGTTGGTAATTCCTCTCCTTCTGCATTACACGGATTAGTAGTTAAGGTGAGTTTAAAAAAAAAACCAAAGTAGTGGCAGGTTCTCTATAACTTCTGTTAGCTGAACTGGAGAAGTTGCATTGCGTCTTGATCTTTTTCATCTTGGTAGAATTATACTGTAACTAATTGAATCCATTGATCACTGTCTTGTTTTTTTCCATCTTCTTCTCAGAGGATTCATTTCATAGTGTTCTGTACATCAGTCAAGAAAATGGCTGCGGTGGAATTACCAGGGTTGATAATAAAGGTAATTTAGCCCAGTTGAAATTATTTTTTATGTATCTAAGTAGGGTAACGCATTCACACATGCTGCCTTAAATCTAGTGATGAAATACCTGCGTGGTCTAGACTGCAGGATCCCAAAATAACTCTTCTCGACAACCATGGAAAGTAAGAGTAGCTGACCGAAGGACCTCTTGCAGCCTGACAATGACCAAACAATAATCAGCAACGTTAATTTGATCAAAGAACTGGCTCAGAGCAGGACAAATAACCTCTGTTTTTTGCACTTCATAGGACAGGGAGTGTTTTTGGATTAGATAGCAAGTGCTTAACAAGCAAGAAAAGCAGTAAGTGTCAGGAGGAGCAGTGTATGTAGCTGGTGGTTAGAAGTCTGCTATGATTCGGGTTAGAAATAGGAGCCAAATCTGTCCTCAGCCAGGAGGGTTTTACCGTGGATGTCTGGTGGTGGCATTTAGCCCTTACTAAGTAATGGTTTGGAAAAGGGTTCTCCTACTAGATTAAGGTTGGTCTTGTCAGTAATACGCAAGACAGGATGTCAGGAGATCTGAGCTGAGGTCTGCCACAGATTTCCAGTACGATTTAGGTCAAGTTATCTAATCTTGCCTGCTGACACAGTTTCACCCTGAGACAAGGTGACGGGAGAGTTTGTAAAACGTTTACTTAACAAAGAGGCGTTTTTACTCTCACGTTCTCACCCAGGTCAAGGGCTGAAAGCAGGAGCACAAGCGTCTTCTGCTTGCAAAGCCACAGGCATGCTTCTTGCTCCTGTTACTGCCTGCCTGCCTGAATTCGGCCCTGCTGGGGGCAGCAGGCAGTGTGACCACATCAGGCCCTCCAAGGTGACCAAGTCCCTTGGCCAGCAGAGTTCAGTCCCAAAAGGAGGGAGCCCCACTCTCAGTCTCTCCCTGGCAGCAGAGCAGCAGCTCCTGGAGCTGCAGGGCTGCCTACAAGCACGTGCCCTTTGCCTAGATCAGCACTTTTTTGGACAATGTATAGTATTTGCAAATGGGAACTGACAATGGAAGAAATACAGCAGAGTGAAGGGTTTAATATAAAATATTTATACAGTAAAGATCTTTCATCTTTTGTCAGTCAGAGGGTAGGGAAGTGAGGAATGTATTGGGAGTACATTACCAAGAGTATGTTATAAATTAAAATCTCAAATTGAATAATACTGGCTGCTAATGTGCACAGTGTTGGAAATGAGTCACTTCTGAATCAATGTAATTTACTGTGCCAGCTGAAAGATATTTACAAAAGAAGGTATCTTCTTCTTGTTTTTTTACTTAGGTTTTATTCAACACTTACAGATAGCCTATGCTGTCAACACCAACTAATTTGTCATGGAGAGAAAGTCACAGCCATTAATACAGAGCTGTTTCAAAAGCCCTTAGAAAACAGAAAGGTGGTCTTTGGGGCACATGAGTGGTCAAACAGTTTATACTCATTGTTTCCTCTCAAATTTAATATTGGTAATTAGCAATACAGCAATTTTGCAGAGATTAGTTAGTGGAAGACAGCAGGCTGACTGTTTTCTTGTAGAACTATTGAGCGCAAAAATGACTGTTTCCACTGTGTCCTCCCAGCCCACGTCCTTCAGCGTATTTAAGCTTTTTTTTGGGTACTGTAACCTTTATGAAGGTTATAGCGAAGTAAGTGTTTGGTCCCATGTCTATCAGATGGTTATCATCTCAGGAGGTTGGTCTGATTGATGGTATTTCATAGCTGAGGCAAAGTTAGGATTTATTACCTTGGAGCACCCAGCATTTAAGGTGCAAAGTGGTATATTCACAAGGTAAGACTTCGCAAAGTGTGGATTTTGAAAGCTTGTTGGCCAAATGCTGTGCATGAGCTGGAATCCTTTTCTGTCTAATAACCATTTTAGCAGGTCTAAGTTGTGCTGCTACAGTGCTGTACTCATGTTTGTATGGATTCTGGTTCCTGGTGAGGGGGGCTGCCACTACTCAAGACGTTTTGGCACTGCACAGACTGCTTCATTGCATAGTGCAGACGTGCTGTTAAGGTGACCATCTATTAGGAACGGTGGGTCAAACATCCAGGCAGATGTGAGGTAACAGAGGAGAGATTAATAGAAGAAAGCAGGTTTGGAAGCCAGTCTAGAAGCAGATTTCTGCTTTGTTCCTCCTTCTGCCATTGATTTTTGCCACCTTGTGAAGAGAAGAAGGGTGCTGTGGGAATTTCTGTCACAGTCTGAACTATGTCGGATTCTCATTCCACTTTGGCTCTGCCACAGAGTCTGTGATCCAGGCAAATATTTTGTGCCGAGGTTCACCTCAATGAAGTTTACCTGTCTAAAACTTTGGTGCTTGGTCTAAGGTTGTCTAGGCTGTTTTTGTTGTTTGGTGAAATGGGAGAGGCACTCCCCAAGGGCATTTCAGCCCAGCAAAATGCTTTTGCAGCTGCCTGGCTCTCACTGTTGACTCCAGAAAGAGCAGAGACACCTCGCTTTGAGATGTGCCCAACCATTTAGACAGCCACATTTAGGTGAGACAGATCTCGCCTTCAGTCTCTCTGCCCTTTAGTGTTTTATCAGTGCAACAGAAATAGTTTCAGATAGAGATGGTGAGAGTAAGTAGACTGAAAGATGGGGGAATATCCAAAAGGAGAGGTATGCGTGCAGGAGCTCTTATAAAGACTGATGGAACTTTCCTCTCCCTTTGCTTGTTGAAGATACGTGAAGGTAACTGTAGACACTACCAAATTAGTTGTAACTGTGGAGATGCAGGTGATCTTCTGACAGATTCACGGACAGGCTTCTATACATAATAAAATATGTATTAAGGTCATATTTTAGCAGTACAGTAGGGAACTGGAGTATTCTTATGCCATACTTTTTGGTAGGAATATTTCTGCTGGGTTGCATCACTGTCTGTAAATTTTATTGATTATAATTAAGTCAGTCTGCATTGTCTCTAAGAACCTACATGGGTTTAAAAATCAATACTCCTTATATTCATCAGGGGAACCAGTTTGAAAAGGGATTGTAGTGGGAATAAGCAATGCATTTATAGCTCTGAGTTTATGTTTACAAACCATTAAATGCTGGCCTTCTCGACAGTCCTCATTTAGGGGTCAGAAATGGTTTTTTCCCTGTCTTTTTTCCCATGAACAATAATGAAAATTCTCCCTCCATGGTTACCTGCCCTAGCTTGCACCTGCTGGCTGGAGCTCTGCTGTCTCAGTGACCTTCCAGGGGCATAGAGACAGCCTTGGACAAGTAGGAACATGAGCAAACATACTAAAAATGCAGTGAATCCACTGAAGTACTCTCAACTGGGTCACTTCTGTGGCAGCATCCTGTTGTCTTAAAGTGGTTCATCAGTTCTCTCACTTGGCGTGTTTCACTACCCAGAAAATATTGCATTTGCAGTTATTGGAAGCTTTAATGACCATACTCGCAGAAAGTCAGAACAAAGAGAAATTTCGGAGGGTATCTGGTATTATTGATTTATGCACAAAGATTAAGGCCAGATTGCCCAGTCCTTATTTCTTTAACAACCCAGTCCATAGGTAGACTTCCTCTAAGTCGATGGGTTCCTTATGTATGCACTATTTATTGAGGATAATGTTATCACAGTCTGGTGCACTAAATATGTGTAGCTCACCTTAGGGAGAAGATGTGAAAGATCTTTGATGATATGAAGGGTGTGAACACTAAGGAGAATGAAGGATAATTTAGGTTGGGACTTGGGAGTAAACTAAAAAACATACCATCAAAGAAATGTAGTAGATGTGGAGTACTCCCCAAGGGTAAAATTAAATGCCCTTCAGTTTGAGTCATTTGAAAGCAGGAGAAAGGACTAA
Source organism: Scopus umbretta (assembly GCA_013400535.1). Taxonomy (NCBI): domain Eukaryota; kingdom Metazoa; phylum Chordata; class Aves; order Pelecaniformes; family Scopidae; genus Scopus; species Scopus umbretta. The sequence continues at coordinate 28,333 of VZTL01046726.1, forward strand.
AAATGTTTTTGTAGGGATCCTTCTGTGGACTGCATGATCTTATCAAGCTTTTCTACCTTTGTGTTTTATGCAGTGCTTTGATTCATATTTGATTTGGCCAATAATTGATCTACATAACGCACAGTGTATTGCGCCAGTGATGCTGTTTTAGTATTTCCATATTGTGTCTTAGCACATACTACTGTGGACTTTACTAGATTTGATTCAGTTTATTGTATCAATGATTGCAGTTTTAACGGCTGTCTAGCATGGTAATGAAATGACACAAAACAAGGCATACTCTTAGCTTGTGAAACCTTGCAGGGTCCCAGGGGAGTGAGAGTCATGCATGGCTCCTAACTGCATTTGAGAAGCTGGTGGTTGGAACATGTAGGCATCCATCCACATCCCCAAAATAGCCATAGCAAAACTGGCGTATAAGTGACAGTATGAAAAGACCACAAAGGAAAGACCAAGGGAAACTGGGCTTAAGTGGGAGTCAGAGTGGTTTCGAGATTACATGGCAAACCAACTTTCTCATCCTAGACACTGTTCTTCTACATCATCGACGTTTTGATTGTGTCTTAATGCAGGGAAGCTTAAAAAAGTAACAGCCTGAGCTTTGGCTTTTGTGCTGAGCCATCTGATACTGCTCACTACTAATAAATGCACACATATGCATACATACATAAAATAAAAGGAGCTGGATATTGCTGAAGAGACTGAAAGAATCCCATGCATTTTTTTTCCTGGATTCCAGTCTAGGCAGCTGTAAAGATCTGGTCAGAGCTGGCTTTGGGCAATGGCAAAACCTGCAGGCTGGGCTTTAAAAAGCACATGAGGAGTTGTGAGAAACGTTCTTCAGCTGCAGTTCTTTGAGGCTGTCATTTAGATAGAAACCACTGCCCCAAGCTAGGATGCCCCGGAAATTTCTCAGGAAGATTTGAAGGGACCTGAATAGCCAAGCTTACCTCAGGCCACTGACAATTGAAGGTCTGGTGGTATCTGCCATGACAATATTTTCCAGTGTGTGCACTCAGCTGTAATGATTCATTAGAAAAGAAGTTTAGTTGTGGCCAGTAGTTGAGAATATTTCTTTGTACTCTCTTATCAAGGTTTTCCGTTTGCAGCAGGACTTGGCTTGTTTGTTAATATGAAGTTTTCCATTTGTTTGGAAAATAAGGTTTGACTTATCGTATTGTTTGGCAGGAGAGAAGAAAGGCGAAATGTAACCCCCCTACAGCCCGAGAGCAAGTAAAAGGAAAAGTTAACTTTCAGGGAAAGTTGCTCAGTGGGAGCAAGCCAGTGGGAACTGGCACAGCTGAAGTAGGCAAATGAGTGTCCAGATCTCGTTTTTACAAGATGACTGTGAAGAGACCTAATCTGACCAGTAACTCAGGAAGATGCAAGGCAGTTTTACTCCTCAGAAATGTTTTAAAAGCCAAAACTAGTTTGCTTGGACATTTAAAAAATCACAGCCTTGCTCAATGTGAAAAACAAGATACACATCATTTTTCTCAAACCAGCAACTGTAAAGTTCACAAGCTGCTTTGCAACTTTGATTCAGTTGTACTACCCAGTGTAATACCAAATAATACCAAGGAATTATTGAAATTACTGAATTGTTCATGTGACTCTTGTATTTTTAAAATGCATATAGCACTCTGAATTTTTCAAAAATGATCTGCCACAATGTGGAGTGGCGTTATTCCCATTTTACTGGTGAAGAAAGGCCAATGATCGTTAGAATCTTCATCATGCGCAAAGCTGATGCTAGAACCCACATCTCCTTAATCATAAACAATTCACTTTTAAACTAATCCCATTGACCTTAATAGGGCCAAGGTTTGATTCCAAGTGTTTATTCTTTATTTCAAGCTCAAAATGCGTATTTTTAATCTGAATTTGAATATATGTTTCATGGCTTATTCATGCTCGGAAATACTTCTTGGCAGAGTCACCTAGATTGAGCAAAATGAGAAGCTTTTTTTAATGCAGAAATATTAAACAATGTGTGCTGGAGCACAGAAAGCTATTTGGACACAGGAAAGCATTATAAACATAGATTTGATTGTGATTGAACCAAAAATAGTGGTATTAAATTAAGGTCTGTTTAAGGCACTAAAAAAAAATCTGCGTTTTCCAAACTGCTAAGGATAAAATCAATCTGCAAAAGTATTTTAAGTTTGTAATAAAAATATCATTGACAAAGTAAAGTGAAAATAATAAAGTATATTTAAAATTACTTGGAGGTCTTCTTGAAAATTTATGACCTCTTTCCAATTTGAGCTCATTTAGCTGAAAAAGCCATTTAAGAGCCTGGAAGTAGACATTCTTGTGCCTTGCAAGAAACGAGCTGCAGGGCCAATGTTCATTTGTTTGTTCAGAAACACAGGTACCTTTGATTAGACAGAACCTGTTGGTTTTTATTATTATACATGAGCTGCAGTAACACAGTATTTATATTTTTTTAGTGTAAAAATTACTGTGATCAAGCTCACTAGCTTTACAGTGCAATGAATAGTTTAAGATCCACATAGTCTGCCCATACCAACGTGTGATCACATTCGCGTCCTTCCCCTCCCATGCCCTCCGCTGCCAGCAGTCCTGCTAGAACATCATTTTAAGAATGCCTTTGCTCGTGTCCCTCTTCCAAACACCAAGTGAGAGGGCAGCAGCAATGGTTAGAATCGACCGCAGACCGATTTGGACCTCAGATTTGAGTTTTTTAGCCAACAGGAACTGAAACTGATACCAAGACCATGGCTCATCAATATTTTCCATTACCATAACTGCTGTTTAGCAATGTCTAGTTGATACAAGGAGAGTGTGTGATTGAGGCCACGTTCATGTCTTTGCAAGAGGAAGAATTATGGCATTCATAGATTGGAAGAGAGTGGGTGATAAATAAAACTGAGACTATCCAGAAAGCCCCAGGGAGCTTCCTCTCTGCAGAAAGAATAAGAAATTTATAGACGTCTAGATATTACTGTTGAGCTTTTTGCCTTTTCTTATTTTTTTTTGTTAGCCTCTTTCAGTCATATGACTGGAGTTCAATTATCAGCACAATAAATATTCTTGTGAATCGGAGCCGTGTGTTGGCAGCAAATTGTGCTTCTTAGAAAGGAAGGAACATTTAGAACTTATTAAAAATAACAGTTTACCATCAAACTTGATTCTAAAGTCAGAAAGTCGCAGAGCCCAAAATATGTTTGCTAAAGGGAAGTGTGTTCTGGAGGAGTCAAATACAGGCAGGTTAATGCAAATATGTTTTTGAAACAGGATTTAAAAAATATGAACTATTCAGACTGAAAAAATACCGTGCATCTGTATTGTTTTCAAAATAAAGCAAAACAGTTACTAAGAGGCTCTTTTTGCTGCTTTTAGCAGGAGGCTGCACAGTAGGAATATTACCTGCAAATCAATTTAATAGATCAATCGTTATGCTAGGAAATACCAACGGTAATCGGACTGTCTGTCACCTAAGCTGGGTTGTGCTTGCCAGATGGGAAATGGGAGAGATGGCAGATTTTTTTCCCTATCTTGACCCTTCTGGAGTGGTTCCTGGGCTCGTTTAAAGTATTCCCTGGAAACTCTCGTTGCTCCTCCAGTACAGCACCAATCGACTGGGGCTGGGCTTCAGTCCTGCTCCATCCTGGGCAGGAGATGAAGTGTGGTGATGAAATTTGAAGTTCCAAGATAATCTGGAATCCTGGAACATTTTTATTCATTTCTCAACTGCTTAGGCTTGGCAAATGCTAGAAGTTCATGTCTTCACCAATATAGTCCATTGACTGACCCATATTGACTTGTTTTCAGTGCTGTTCCTGTTTGGCATTAAATTTCTAGATCTGTAAGCAGTTTCTCTTAATTTAAGAGCGACATGACTGTTCTGGGCTCAAGAAGGTCTGACAAGAGGGAGCAGAAGTCGTCCCAACTGTACACCTTTGGCCAAGGGGACTGTAATTCTTGGATCCAGCTAACACAGGCTATTTTAAGAGAACGACTTGGCCTCTTTACAGTAAACTTCTTCGGGGGAGAGTTCATTGCACCTAGCAGGCCTTAGCCAGTCTGGATCAGCATCTGACATTTGAACTCGATGCTCTTAACACATTTGTACACAGCAAGATGCTAAATGCTTCAATAGCTTAACATTTCCAGGCAATTCAAGAAAACCTGATTATTAGCTTTTAAATTAGGCCCCAGTATATATCTGTTGTATTAAAATTTCAGTGACGCTACAAGCATTGCGTGTTGCAGGAACATAACCGCAGTAGCACCGCAGTCATGAGAGCAGCTACTGAAGTTACAGGCACCCGCTGCAACAGTCTGGGGAGTATCGGAGTGGAATTTTACAAATGACAGTTTAAGAGTTATGGTTGCCTAAAGAACAAGGCTGGAAAATTTGCAAAAATCTGTTTTCAATTATTGTATTTTTTTGTTCAGCTTTAATTCCTCTGGAGGAATTTCAGTGCAGTACCTTAGTTGTTCCTTTGTAATCCTGCATTCCTGTTGCTTTATTAAATACCTGGAGTTATAATCTTGTTTATGAAATCATTATTATCTCTCCAGTTGCAAATTGCAGCATTACGTAGAGGAGTGATTATGGCATGAGGCATGGAAAAATCAGATATGCAAATGGAGCAAGTTAAGCATGATGATGGTTCAGTCCCGTAACGGGTGAAAAAACCATCACTTTGCTTTCCAGTTGAAATATTCAGATTTATACCAACTTGCAAACTGACCCCATCGTTTTTATAGAAATGCTCCAACTGGCTGAAACAAAACAAACAAAAGAAAACAAAAACAAACTGTCCCAGAAAATATACTATAAAAATAGATTTACTCCTATAAATAGAATACTTTTTCTGTGGTTCCAGAGCAGAAAACTACATCTTTAGAAACTGTAGATGCAGTAGTCTAAGCACTTTTGTTACATGTAGTCTAAAGGCAGAATTTTTTAAAAAAGAGTCATCAACTTCTGGTTTTGAGTGTGCAGCATTAAATAATAAGGGAAACCTAACATGTATACCTGCTTTTTTGATTGAGATTACTTTAGAGAAGTAAAAACTTAAAAAAATAATGATCAGGCTATCAAAATCCATATCTAAAACGTTTGACCAGCTGGGGTAACTACCCTGCTGCACTAAAGATTGTTGCCCTCTCATACTCTGATCCAGCTGCCGTGCAGTTGATCTGGCCTTATCCCGGAGTCTCAGTGCCAGCCCTGCATGCATTCCCATCTAATCCACGTAGTAGGCAACATCATTTTGAGATGGTCTTTTTTCCCCCCACATGGTTTTTAAGTGTAGCTTTAATGATGGGTTGCTTTGGACTCTTTTATGTATAAAAGGGAAACAGGGGAATATAAACAATAAATGAATCTTATTTTCTTGCTAGCATCTTTCCCTGGCAGTGGTGTTAAAACTGTGGCTTCTGTTCCCCAGCATTAAGAGGATTGTTGACCAGCTTTCAGAGTTGACAGGGTCACTTGAGGTACTGTGACAGGGCATTTAGGTACAGTAGTTGATCCTGTGTAATGTTAACCCAGGAAGCTGGGGAGAAATTGGGATGATCTTTCTCCTTATTTTTCTTGCCTAATTAAGGGTGTAGAAAAAAGCAGACATTGCAGCATAACAAAATGTAATTACAGAGATGTTGCCTGGCATGTATCCACTAAGCAATTGCACCTCCCTCCTTTTTTAAAAAAAATATTTTTTGGTTCCTTTTTGAGCAGATTAAACCTTTGCACAACTCCACTGCTCATGCACGTATCACAGAGGATACAGCTGCATGCGTCAGGGAAGATGTGCAGTGTTTATATGCTGGCTTGCCCAGGATTTCGGCGCTGTGCGGAGTTCCCTTCGTCACTCGCTGGTGCCAGGATCCAGAAATATCGGGCAGGTTGGGCCAAGAGGAAGTCGGAGCTGCCCTGCTGAGGGAAGGAGACGTCTGGAATTCCTATTCCACCATTCATGGCCCTAAAAAGAGAGATTTTTTTTTTTTCTTTCTAATGGTGCTGCGTCCCATATTTTTGCTCTGTCGCCTGAGGGAGAGCCAGAGAAGCGTGTTTCGGGGAAGTCGGTGGGGCCAGCAGATCCAGATGATGCTGGATGCTGACATGGGAGCAGCTGTGGCACTTGGTGCGCGCACAGGACACCATAGCTGTTAATTCGATAAAATAGCTTTTCCAATTGAGATATCCATCCTGGGACAGCTGATCTTTTGTGCTGCGCAGCCCAATCACGTCTTTAAAGCAGCAGCAGCACCAGAACTTCCTGGAGGGTGCCTGCACTTCACTGAACAGTTTGGCAGCTACAGCACAGGCCTGAGGGATACTTTCAAATTTCCCTGTAATTAATGAGCACCTCTGCACTTACGGCAAATTACAGTGTCTGATGTAGAATGTTGACCTACAGCTGCCCCATGCCAAGTAGCCTATTTAGACCTATTTATTTCTAAATAGAGCCTGTAAATGATAATGGGAAACTTCACTATTGATTCATTTACTCCTAAATGCTTCCTCTTTCAGGTATTGAAGTTGAAATAATTTTCCATAATCCTATGCTTAGGCTGATCCTTAGATTTATTATATATTTATTCTGTGAAAATTCTCAAGCTATTTAACATTCCTGTAAAGCCGAAGAAATTAGAGGTGGAAAGGACTTGTTTGATCTTGTCTTGTCGGTACATAGCCTTTCCTATAAAGCACTGATTATCTACTTTACTTCGTAATGTCCCAAGTAATGAAAAACCTTCCACTTCTCTAAAATGTTGGACTGCCAGAAGTTTCACTGACTTTTGCTACTGCCATACAACATCGCGAGCTCTGGAATAATCATCTCTTTGCTGTCACTGATATGCTTATTTTGGCATCAGATTTCCTCCTTTTTTTCTGTCCCCATAATTATTTGGTTTTCTTATTGTGTTTGTCCATTTTTCTGAAACTAAATTCATTCTGTGCTCAGAATGCTTCCAAATTTCTAGCACCTTTCTTTGTTTCTCTGTTCTCCTGGAAGTACATCAAACATCTCTTTTGTGGCTATGCACGGTTTTAATTCCCTTCCTATTTTTCTTTTAACAAAGATTTTAAATAAGATGAGGCTCTCTTTCTAACTACCTCCTTTCCCCAGAGTACTTCACTAAATGAGCAGGTTCAGCTCAGGAGGTGATTGTTCGTAATTTTCATACGTTACAGTGAGTTTTCAATCCATACAATAACTTCAGAACCAAGTCAAAATAATGCTGCGCATGCAGAATTTTATGAGAGTTTGTACTAAGTACTTTGCCAGAATCTAAATATACAACTTCTATTGTTCTATTAATACTGTAATTCTACTTGATACACACCATAGATGTATCTAGTTTGTCAAAAAATACCCGTGCTAAAACAGTAATACTAATTGGTTCAGGCAGCTCAGTTGTCTCCCTTATGTGCTTTGATTTTGTTCTTTAATTTTTTACTCTGTAAACATTAGTTTGGACTGTTACTGCCAGGATTATTCTTCCCTTCTTTCTAGAAGATTTATATCACATTTATATTTTTCCCGTATTTTGATCTCTTGCCATTTCTCCATGAATTTTTAGAAAAAAATATTCATATTTTGGAAGGCTTGTTAGATAATTCAGTCAGCATTTTTGTACAATTAAGGATGGTAAGTTGTGGATAATAATTTTAAGCTTGATCAAAAGCCCATGGAAGCCAAGTCTTCTAAGGCTCAAACTACTGTATTAATTTTACGGAGATCTGACTCTCTTTCTTTGCCACTGATTTTTTGTCACATAGGGCAAGTCACCTTTAACTTGGGATCACAGGTTTAAATAATATAAATCAGCATAGGTCCATTGAAGCCTATTGTGCCTTTTGAGGAACCAGCCCCTTAGGGTTAGGAGCCTTCCTTTCCCCATATATGCTGTTGGGATAAGAACTACTTTCCTCGCAGGAGTGTTTAAGGCTTAATTTTTTATAGCATAGAAAGTACTCAGAGATGTTCAGATGAGGGATGTTGTGAAAATGCAAAGTAGTATTATTGTTGATAAATTATTTAAAATATTGTGGTCCATTGAGAAAATACTAGTTTGTAGGCACTGAAGTGGTTAATACGATTGCATCTCTTACAGGTTTCACCAGATACACTCACTCACTTACAATGGATAATTGTTAGCTCTTGTTGTGCAGATGCTGTTGCAGATGGAGCCCTGTACCTGCATGCATAGCAAATGAATTAGACTGGCAATCCCCTTTATAAAGCATAAATATGTAATTTGTTCAGCTGTTGTAATTAAATATGTATGTGTGAAACAGCCACCATTCAGGTCATTAATGATGCGCCATGCCAAATTAGAGCTTACAGACAGTAATGTACATTGTTGTGCAATGAGGGAATTGCAAATAACATAGCTAAGCCTTTCCTAGTAAAGTGATGGATTCAGTGGCTTTAAAAGGAATATTTATATTTCCAGCATTTTGATTGCTTCAGTCTATATTTACATTGATGCTCAATGAAAAAGATACAATTGGATGAATTTTTTTTCTGTATTTGTTTTATACTCTTTGAACATGATAGAATACCCATTAGGTACGTGTCACACAACATTTATTGGGTGTAACATTTCATACCCGTTGGTAATATGCTGAATATGTTGCTATGATCATTCTTAAATATATAGTCAATTAAGACCTGGTAAGTACCTTTTCTTCTGCATAATGTAGACAAACATCGTATCTAAGCACTTGGACAATTTTAATGCTTCCAGTGTATCTGCTTTTTATTCTTTGGACTTCAAAGATATGACTGGTAAAGGAATCCTCACTGTGGTAAACAATGTATATATTTCCATAGAAATCTGCCTGATAGAATAATCGTTGTAGTGAATTAAGCTTGCCAGTTTAGTGTTGGGTTTTTTTTTAAAAGCGTGATGACTTAAGCATCAGGCGTTCTTTCTTATGTCCACATTCTTTGTTTCTTTCTTTATATTTACCACAAAAAGGTAATTGTGCTTCAAAAAACCGTCCTTGAATCTTCTTGAAATAACAAAAAGTTAACAGGCAGCTGTAGTTGCACAGCACCTAACAAGCAAAATGAAAAATCATAACTCACAACACCTTAAACACATTTTATACGATCCTTCCTAAGTGTGTCTTCTTGTCTGTTTAAAATAGATGAAGGTTTAGCATACATTTTGTTTTGACGGTCGGTTCCGAGTATACAAGAGCTAATCGTCTTGACCTTTCGGACAAACAGGGCAGCAGAAGGAAGCATCTCAGAGTTAATTCTGTCTTGTTCGCAGTGGGAACAGAACATTCCTCTGTGATCCTCTTTCACATGATTCGCTTGGGCCTCCTGGAAGCCCGTCCTGATACTATTAATGCGGGGCTTCTTAGGTCTAAAGGAGATCGACGGCACTGACATCACTTACTGCTTGCAGGCTGCCGTCAGGTTGGACAGGGCGAGCAGAATTGTCAAGACTCATATTAAGAAAATGGAGTGGAAAATGGGATTAGCTGATAGATTATTTGTGGGGGTTTACAGTGAATTTGCAACTTTTTAAACCTAGACTAAGAGAGGAATAAAAAGTAAAGATTATTTTCCCAGTTTAGAGACATAGCAAAATACGTAACTTGCTACATAACATCTACTTTACTATATATAATCTGTGAAAAAAGTCAAATATTTAGGTGGCTTAAATGTGTTTATTAAAGGCAATACCAAAATAATTATTTGTATCTCTCTGCATTTTAGTTAAATCACAATATTAATGCTTGCTTTCTTTTTTTTCATTGCTTCCTTCCTTTCAAACTCCACTTTCTTTCTTTGGAGACATTTTCCCAAAATACAGTTTTTCCCATTGGTTCATAGTAAAGTCTGTTTCATTTACGGCACAAACGAGTCAGATGTGCAGGGTCTTGGCGTGTTCATTTACTGCATTTTAACACTGCGATTATTGGTGTATTGGGAAGCTGTTTCAAGGATGACCGCAATGATAACAGCTCTGATCACAGCCAGGCCTCCTGTAGGGTTCCCCTAGTTTGTTTGGGCTTTTTTTTCCCTTCCTTTCCTTACCTTTACGTAGTGATTTTACGAATATTGAAGCTGCTGATTCATGAGTTGAATTACTTGGATTTAGCTACCCTTATTTGGTGAAGACTATAAGTAATGTTTGGTTTGGAGGGTGGGAGAGGGGTGAGAAAATTTATTTTTGTATCCCTTAAACAGGGTTGCATCACCAACTAGCGCTGTATATTTCAAAATCTATTAATTTTTGCTGCTGAAAGACATCCCATATGCGACTGCTTCTCTGTTGTCTCTTTCCAGCACGCGCGGGCAGTTGGCTCTGCAGAGGAGTAGCTGTCTGCAGGCTTTGTGTGCGTGCGCACGCGTTCGAGCCCAAGATAACAGCTCAAGTTCAGAAACGGGGCTGGGCAGAAAACGCCTGAACTAACTGGTGTCATTATGGATGTTCACTTAACGAAGGGTTAATGCCTTGAGATCTCACGAAGGACGCATTCCCCTCTGCCAGGGACCCTCATGCCGGGCTGTCAGTGCAGGCGAGGGCAAAGGGGCGCGTTAAATAAATTAACCATTTCCCGGGAAGGATGGCAGGCGCAGGGTGGCGGCCGGCCAGGTACTTTGTGATAAGCGCCCGCGGGCCGGGCCGAGGCGAGCAGCTTGCTCGCTGGCAGTCGCTGCTTTGGCCAGTGCTGCAGTAAACACTTTCCCTTGGATGTTGGTTTTCTGTTGTGTCTGGCAGCCACAGAGGGCTGCTTGAACTTTAGCCAGAGGCAAATATTTATACATCAGAGCATGCAGTGTTCAACGGGTCCGGCCTGCGAGCGCGAGGCGCACGGCGTGCTTCGTCGCTGGAGAGGAGGCGTCCCTCTTAATTGTGCCCGCGATGCGGCGAAGCGGGACCATCTTGGGGGTCGCGGCGGCTTTTGCAGCGGCGCGAGCTTTGGAAACCTGTGAAAACATTGCCTTCTCCACACTTGGTGGAGGGGACATCCTGACGGGAGCCGTGTGTGCCTTCAATTCCTGTTGGAAAGTTTACAGTTAATATTTTCCCTGGAACACTGTCAAGCTTTTGACAGTGCCTGAGTGTATGCTGAGCTGTGAAATTGAGACGCAGAGCAAGTTGTGAGAAATCTGTTTCTACTCAAATCTGTAAAGGTTTATAAAAACTTCAGCGAAGGGGGAAGGAGGGGGAAAAAAGAAAAAAAAACGGGGGGGGGGGAGCCCTGCGGCGGGGGCTGGGGCGAGGGCTGGGCTCGCCTCGCCGGGCGCGCGGCAGGTCCGCCATTTTAAGAATGCAGCGAGGGGCGAAGCTCTCCGCTCCTTACATGGCGGCTGCCTCGGCTGCGGGGCCGGCCAATGGGGCGGGCGGTGCCAAGTCACATGACGTGCCACGACGGCACTGACAGCCATTTCCTCGTTTCTGAAAAACTTTGGTACCTCTGCGGAGCGCTTTACCTTGTTTTTGGTGCCAAATGTTCTCTGCCGCATGTGTCTCGCAGACTGGCATTTGTCCATAAAGTTATTTTAGTAGGTAAAAAGTCTCTGAGCACTTGAGCTCTGTGCGTTCTTTATGTAAAATGGATTTCCCTTGCTGGCCTGGGGCCAGGAGCGCGGAGCACGCGCTGGGCGAGGGGAGCGCTTCTCTGCAGAGGAACTGGTGGACTGACACACTCTAATTTTTTGGCTCCTGACCAGACAAGCTAGATGGATGCCAAAATTCAACAAAATAACACATTATTGTGTAATAGGAACAGTGCTCAAAGTGAGCAAGAGCTCACAGGAACTGAATACCAGCACTTTTTTTCCTTTTTTTTTTTTTTTTTTTTTTTTTTTCCCTTTCCCCTTTTTCCACCACAGCCTCAGA
>VZTL01046733.1:963-11327 GCA_013400535.1 Scopus umbretta
TCTAGAAAAGAACTGTAAAATTTCCATCCAATATACTAGTTTAAGTACTCAGAAGAATTACTGTTCTTTAATCAAGTAGAATTTAGAACACAATTTTTGCACTTTTTATTTCTTCAAAACACCTATACCTGCTATGATTTAGTGAAGATTTTTCTTCTGTGAATAAACTGCTTTTTCCTTCTGTTAGGACTGTTATCAGAGCATCCCCAGAAGAGTATCCACCCCACTGCTCCCAAGCAGGGTAGAGTGCATGAAAGGAAACTATGAACTTGTGCCTGTGGTACCACTACTCAGCTGTTTGGCATTGCAGGAGCATTCCAAAAAGGAGCAAGGCAATTTCAGCTCAGGCAGCAGACATAATTGATGCAGCTTTTTCTCTCTCCACCTGGTATGTAGGTGCTTAGGATATGTGCAGTGCTAGGAGGCAACAGTTTATTAACAGTAAACAGGAAAATGAAATGGTCTTAGCATTGTAATATTGGAAATCAAAATAATGCATTCTCTGAAAGATTAGACACTGATAGTGTGAAGCAAATGTGCTCTGTGATAGGGGAAAATAAATATCTTAATTTTTTTAGTAATAATGCATTTTTTCCTATCTTTGGCTTCTTTTCATCCAATCCAGAACCTTGTAGTTATAACTGAGCACATTGCCTGCATCACTAGCTTAGCCACTCTGATTGCTTTTCAAGAACACCCATACAATTTCCAGTACAGTCTCTGCAAAGGTTTGCAGTTGACGGCTATTGGCTAATATGGCTATGTTTTGCCTGGTCTGTTGGTCTGCACATTGAGGACATTTGCTTTCTAATAATCTGAATTTAGAATCCATGTTGCCAAGTTTATTTTTCCATCCACAGCAGGGATACACATACAGTGGAGAAAATGCATGCTGGATCTCATGCTGCCATGGAGTCTGACTACTGTTCACACATTGCAAGCATTTAAATTCTTCCCACAGGTCAGTTAGAAACAACCATAGGGACCAGTTTCCATGGGTTATATGCACCTTTGAAGAGACATTTATATACTATAAATTGTACATGTGATTTGAAGAACAGTGATTTGCAGCTTCCTCCCATGAGGCTTAGCCCATGTTATTAACTACTTGTACAATAAGCATGCATCACAATGTAATGGGCTTAAGGCTGACACAAGGCTTTCAATAACCTTGGCAAAACAGAGAGTATTGCAAGATGCGCATATACGTTCCTCAGCAAGAACTCAGTACTGCAGTTTCCAATGAAGTAACTCATGTGGTTAATAGTGGCTATAGACTATTTTAGAGCACTCTGTGCCCTGCAATATTTGAACCAACTCTTTGCTGGTATTGCTGCTGCTTGAACATTTTACTAATTTACTGATATTTGGCTCTTGATGCTTGTAGTCTTAGCCACCCAGTCCAGTCCTTTCCAGAATCAAACCCAACCACCACATCTCCTGTCCCACTCCAGCCATTCTTCTAGTGCTCAGACAACAGACTGCAACAATATCTTCTCTAGCTTATCCCTCTTGAAGACACTATACTAACCTAAAGTCATTCAATGTCAACTCATCTTCCTTCCTTGGTTTTGAAGTGCTGACAGTGCTCTGCAGTCAAACATCATAAAAAGCCCCACAACCATTTGTCTTGGAAATAACAGTTTCTTCCCAGTGACAAAATGTCAGTCCATGTAATCTTCTGGTTGTTTGTTTTTTTTTTTTCCCCAGAAGTGTGAAATGAGGGAGGGGCAGGGAAGGTGCCAGTAGAAGCTTCAAAGAGTGAGTCCAGGGAGCACATACGGTGGTGTTGAAAAACTGGTTGCAGAGCTGATTAGAGCTTTTTCTGTGGAGACAAACAAGGAGCTGGGTGGGAAAAAAAAGGGATCTGTACTATCTTAGAGTGTTTTGTTATTTATTGTAAGCATAAATAATAATTCAGATTTTTCTATGCAACTCTTTCTCAATCAACAGATTGCTAGTATTCAAAATACTGGATTAGTAGTGGCAGGTTCAAACTGCCATATTTTCTTAAACAGTTCAAGTTTCCACTGAGATTTATTTCTTCCAAAGAGTAAAATGAAACTAGATTGTGCTTCCAAATGTTGCTTTCCCTTTGTTACAAAACAAATCTTTAAAGCAAGTGGTATTTATTAATGGTTTTCTTGAAAATGAAAATAGGTGTCAACCTTCTTTTTGTGGATATGTTTTGAAAATGAAAAAAGAACTACACACTAAGGAGCTATCAATGGCATAATTTGAAGTTTTGTAAAAATAAAGGGAAAATAAGTAGTGTTGATTCTTGCTTCTCATAGGAGGATTCCAAGTATTTAATCCTGCTAGCTCTCAGGTCACATTTTATGGTGTCAGATGACAGCTAATGAACTTTATGTTTTCTGAGGGAAAAAAGATTGAAGAAAAAAGCACATTTCTTTTTCATTGATAAAGCTTTATTTTAATTTTGAGTTTACAAATCTTTTCTCTCTTCCATATAAAGTTATATTTCCTAGTGTGTTACACATTTTATGCACTATAGGAGGGAGAACATTTACGTTTAATAGAGATTGTAAAGTTTATTTTTCCATTGAAAATATAAACATTTCAGATAAAAAAGTTTTCAACAAAGCCCAAAGCATTTTCAGTGAGATCTTACATGTTTTATAGTGAATTTCCTCCAAAAGAGACGGTTTTTTATATCAAGGTTGAATTAGTCAAAGTTAAAATTTTGTCCTGAAAAGCTTTTTAACCAGGTATTTTTCTTTCACCTTTACTATTATTTGCCTGCTCCATCTTGATAGTCTAGCTAATTGTCTCAAAACTAGATGGTACTTTCATTTTTCAGGTAATTTTGTATTCACTAATCATAGGTGATTTGGATTCCACACAGATATTTTTATACCTAATTCAAAGCCATACCTCCAAGATACATGAAAAATATCTTTGACAGGAAGCCAAATAAAATGTGTTTTAAATTGTAAAAATAGCAGTAGTTAGTACTTTTTTTTTCACCAGGAGCATCTGCTAGAAACCAAATCATAGCTTGTTCCCATAGTGCACACCAAAGAAGTACAATGGACAAGCAGCAAGTTTTTAAGACTTTGAGTTTTCCAAAGGCTGTTGATAGTTAGTATCTTTTGTTATACCTTCAGATATCATATTGCTGTATATTGCTGTATATTTATAGATATCATGACAGAATCAGGGCAAGTTATGCTGAAATTTTCAACAAGAAAATGGATAAGAACTGCAACAGAATTGTCGGAAGCGCAGAACTGCAGGTTTTGTTATTGGAAGACAGAAAGATTAACACAGTAAACACAGAGATGCATTTGAATAGAAGCAATGGAATTACCAGGTCAAGCTCATTTCTTCTATCTCCCCTAAATAAAATTACATGTAAGAGCATGTGAAGCATTTTTGTCTTCTCCTAAGAACATGGTGTGAGCACAAAGTTTTAATATTTGTGTGTTTTTCCTTATAAAAATCCATGAACAAAGGACTTCACCACTCTAAAGGTTACATAGAATTTCAACAATAGGTTTAGTTGATTTGAATAGCCTTTTGGCATGTTGATTTATGCTATAAGAGTGGCCAAGGTTTTTAACAGTTTAAACAGGATAATGGGGTAGAGAAAGCATGCTGAGCAAAATGCATTCCAAGATTTAAGGACTTAAAATGTCTGAATTAAACTAAACTGACATGTATTCATTCTTAGCAAATTTGCTGTAATTATATCTGGAAATTCTGAAACAAGGCTGAGATCACCTGCCAGTTGATCTGAGGGGATACTGGTTCCCATTATAGGAACTACATTTCAAGCTGTTGGCCACATACCTAGACATGAAGTAAATGGTGCAATATCCTAGTTAGCGTAAAAGTATTTCAGAACTAAGTGTATTTCAGCTTTGACCAATCTTTGCTGAAGATACAGATGGAGATATAAAAATAATAATAATAAAAATTCCAAACACAACAAAACTAAGTAACATAAAAATATATTACTGAATTATTCTATAATCAGTACAATAAGATGGTGCAATCATGTACTAATTGTGCTTGTTGGTATATGTTTCTATAATGACGTCAATCACTTAAATATCTGAGAAGGTCTCAGAATTCTGAGAGAAGAATGATTTGTTTAATGGATAAATAGAAATGGCTACAAAATCAATTAATTTGTATTTTAACAAGCATTTTATTGCCTTCTGAAACAATCTGTGAAGTTCAGTAAAGCTCAATTAAATCTGGGACATCCAGAGAGCTATTTCTCTTCATAGTCTCATCCCAGGTCTTCTTTTAACGTTTTTCATCATCTCTGTTGTTTTTCTTTTCAGAGAAATTTGGTGATGTCCAGAATTCTTTTTCCTGCAGCATCTTTCAGCAAACACCCCATAAGGTTTTCAGATCCGGTGTAACAAGATGTTTCACTAGTCTGCTCTGGTGCACTGGGACCCACTAACATTAATAATCCAAGGCCTAACCTGAGATACTGTGAGCAAAATCTATTTGGGAAATGAGCTGGAATTTCTGAGGTTTCTCAATACAACCCATGTTTACATTTTTTTCTTGTATATGACTCACAGGTGAGTCAAAGCTGCATGAGATATGCAGGAATCTGTGACATGCTACCTATGCATGGATGGTTGCTCTTGTCTCTACTCCTTTTCCTATGATCCCATGCTGTTTCAGTGGAAGCACAGATCCCTTGGCAGTTAACGGACTTGATTTATTCTTCTGTAGTGCTTACAGTTCAACAGCTAAATTGCTTCAGTTTTTGAGGATGGGAGCTGTAAATTGCCAAGAGTTTGCATACAATGCAGGATTTAGCAGCAAGGGCACAGAAAAAGATTCTTATGTTTGACATTCCCAACATTAGACACCTAAATCCTCAGTTAGACTCTGAAGTATATGGCCTGTTTGTTGAGCAGCTGGTGTTCTAGCTGACATCAATTGACACTGTGGGTGAAAAAGAGCTTAAGATATAGGAATCTAAAACTAGAGGGACAAAAGTAAAAAAGTAAACGAAGGTACATTTTTAGCTAGTATAAAACATTGTGGTTAGGACTGGTAAAAAGAGAAGTCAACTTTTTTTTTTAATAAGAAGTTGGATTTTCAATTTAACAGAGATTTTTATGAGGATGCATCTGTTCTGGCTTTATTCACTAGACAAGCCTGGCTGACAGGCCACATATATTAGGCTGACCTGCTATATGAAGGAAGACTTTGGTACTGTGCGTCCAATTGGTGAGATAAAGTTTTACTATTGGGTGGTGAGATATGAACAAATTCAAAATCCCTGCCACTTAGCGCATGAGTCTTGACAAGACTGGAAACAGATGAAGCCTCAAATTTTAAAATATCAGTACTAAAATATCACTATGGAACCTCCTAGTAATATAATTTTTCTGTTTTCACAGCCCTTTTTTTCCCTTTTTCTTTTTTTTTTTTGATGTGTACATTTAGGTATGACATCCCTCACAGTGTCCATAACCTTAAATTTAATACAATTAAAGGCTTCCTCTTAACCAGCAAAAAAACCATGACAGCTCCACTTGGAGCTGCTGTGGGATATGAGTTCTGCCCTGTTGGGGATCCCAGCCCTCCCTTCCAGGAGAGCCCCATTTCCCAGAGGATATTCCAACCACTACTCATCATGAGTCAGTATCCTACAGACTTGGAAGGCTCTGTTCTATGGATGAAGTATTTTGTTTCATGTATTTATGCATGCAAACTGACATTTTGGTTTAAGATGAACCTGTGTCACATGTATCTGCTTGCTGATAAAGCATCACACATGTTCCAAACAACTTTCCTAGGCATCTACTATCAGCCAGTGTCAGAGACTAAGTGGGCACACAGCAGTAGATGGGACCAGCGTGGCTCGCTTTATCGTCTTGGCTGGTGAAGTGACTGAGGAGAAAGGTTTGTACAAATCCATTAGGGCATGCATGAGCATCTCTGCAGGAAAGAACAAACCTATGAGACTTTCCTGCAACCTCTGTCACAAGCCCATTTACATGGATAAGAAGCTGCAGTTTATATCGTTGCCTCTTTGTCAGATATTTAGGCATCTAACCTGATGGATTCAAGTTGGATTATAACAGCTCCCTTTAGAGATTTCAGAGTACTACAAGTCCTGCACCAGGGAAATCCAGCAGAGCTGAACAGCCAATATATTGCTATTCAGACTTGGAATGCAGCCCTAACCATGCATTTTTATACTTTTAGTTCCTCTAGTATTAGATATATCCTCTAGCTCCATTGTTAACGTATCTTCTAATACTCTTAAAGTTAAGAAGCATATCTATATGCGTATCTGCACACCTAGTATTTGTTTCCTTTTTCCATGACTGCATATGTCTTATTTAGAGAAATGTTTTTTCTTGTTTTGTGCTTTACCAATTGTCACAAATACATACCATTTTTCTACTTTATGTTTCTGAACAGCAAGCAGAGCTGGAAAGGACTTCACACTGTGATGCACTTTCAAAACAATTTAGCTACTTTGAATGTAAATTTGATAAGTGCAAGCAGCACTGACATAGCTGCTGTACAGCTTGCAAAGCCTTAAGCAGGTGCAAATGAATTCACTTTGTCCTGAGAACTTACACCTGGTGGAGAGCACTTCTTACAGCCAGCCTGCATGAGACAGAGCCTTTTCCTTCCAAACTGAGAAAAATGCTTATGCTGAATTATTAAGATAAAGTTCTACTGCAGGACCCAGTTAACTCTGATGAGCAAATGCAGAAGTACTAATTGATGGTGTTGGGGAATCTAAGTCTGCTAAGGACAAGTCCTGTAACTCTTGAAAAAAATTGTTTTCAGATCCCTTTTTCTGGATTATGGAAGTTAAAAGTATGCGTACATCAGGGAAAAAAGGTTAGTTATGTCAGAAAATCCTGAAATTGGAAGTACTTTTTTTAATTAAAAAACAACTTTATGTCTCTGATATAAGTGTTAGAAATCTGTATATTTTTTATGATGTTGTTTGATTTGCTAGTACTAAGAAATGAAAAAAAATGCTGTGAGTAATTCATTCCAAATAGGGAAAAGAAATAGCCTGAATTTCAAAAGTCCTTACTTCTAGATACATTTGCCATGTAACTTTAGCTTAGTTTTAAACTTAAAAAAAAAAAAAAAAAAGTCTTATTTGTCTTCTACTGACAGGTTCCAAACTCCCTTCCTATTTCTCCTCCTGTTTTCCATTTTCTTCATTCCTCTGCTACTTGCCAGTCACTGATTATGGTTTGTTTTCCTCTTATATCTCCTTTATGATTCTTTTTGGTGCCTAGCTCTCATTCTCCCTCTCCTCTAGATGTGGATTTCTTTACACTTTCAAAGTAAAGCCAATGAATAGCAGTCCCTCCCTTAACACACACACATAGACACTCAAATCCACCAGGTGCTAAGCTTGCTGCAGCTCCTCTACTGCTGGTCTTCTTTCTCTAATAGAGTATTGGGTTGTTTTTTGTTTTTGTTTTCCTACACATCCCCCTGTACAGAAATCAATGTTCTGCTACACTGAATGAAGTGATAGTAATGCAGGAGATGCCAGCCCAACATCCTGATGTATAATGAACTGTTCTGCAAAAATTCCTCTCTGATAAAAAACAAGGAATAGGAAGTCACACTTTATTTCCTCCACAGACAGAGTAGCAATTCCTTTTTTGGGGGGCTCCTCTGCCTCCTCCTCCTCCCACCCCTCCAAATCAAGAAGTGAACAGCTCAGGCTTACAGGGTACTAGTTCAAAGAAAGGGCTTAAAAACTGTTCCTTCTTTACTATACCATAATCTGATACAAAAGCCCAAAACATAAATGCGGTTGCTCTCTTAAAGGCAAAGAGAGGTTATTACTGGGGCCAGAGAAATCTTTTGGGGCATTACTGTTTTGTTTTTTTTTTTTTCTCAGATTAGAAGACATTAAAAAAATTCCTGAATCCTTGACAGTATTTCCCTGAATTAACCTCCTCTGGTGGCTGTCAGCATCTGCAGTGTCTACCAATGTCAGTCATTGCTGGTTAGGCCATGCAATAGGATATGTTGTGAAACAACCCACACACTGATCACTCAGGAGACAAAAATTACTCTCCAAGTGCTAGAAAATGTGGGTAACAATGGATTTCATTTTCAGCTGATCAGAGTTGAGAGATGACATACAGAGGTTCAATCTGCTTCCAGTGAATTCAACATGTTTCTCTTCATGAATTATCCATCAGCAGCTCCTGATGTTTTTTTCTGGGGTTTTTTTTTGATCTTTATTCAACCTCTGATTCTTTTTTTGTCCTCTGTAAAAGTAAAATCGCTGATTTCTGGTCTGTTTGTATAGGCATTGTTGATACTGAAAATCTGAGGTTGTTTTGATTCATTTTTCATGCTGAAATATCATTGGTTTTGTTTCCTGATGGGTGAATGTAACTAGTGGGCTCAGACTTGCTGCTGGGGTGAGTAGTTGAAATTCCATTGAGGAGACCAGTCAGGAGCCTGTTTAAACAATCAGAGGATTTGACCTGCAGAATCAGGTTAATAAGAGTCTACTGGATTTCCAAATAGGTTTTGTTAGAAAATTGGCTGAATATTATGTGGGGATGGGTAAAGTGAGATTTTGCTTTGCTTATTGAAGTGGTTCAAGTAACGCTATGCAAGACTAGTGCTTCACACTTGGCTCTTCTCTCCCAGCTTTTACACAAATATATTTGATTTGAGAAAATGAAAGACAGAGGAAAATGTAGGCACTGTTAGAGGCAATACATTCAAGGCACAGGAAGGTTAGACAGCTACGAGCACTGCATCTTTGCTAATGTGACCCATTAAACTACTTAAAAGCGACCTGTTCCATGGAAATCTGATGTGAAAATATTCACCAGTGTTTCACTTTTTCTTGACATTATACTTGCTGTAATAGTACTTCACCATGGACAAGTATAGAACTTCACTTTTACGAGGAAAAGTATAGAAATTAATTATGATTTTAGTCACCTTCAACATTATTCTATATTGCTTCTGAATGAAAACATGAGCTTGAATATTTTGGGGATTTTTTCTTTTCCCAATCTTATTTTCCTTGTGCTTGAAAAACACTTATCATAACAATGCTGAGCAATAGAAGTGCTTTTCATTTTCAAAGCATTAAACAAGGAGTGACTAATTACATTAGCTGTTTGGCACAGGCACGATACAGCCTTGATCCTTCATTCAATTAGAGCTTGCTTTGATATTGGTCAGGTCAGATTGCATCCCAGTTAGGTGTTATGACTCAGATTGTGTCCTACCCATATTTTTACAATTACTGAAGTAACACTAAAAAGTTTTGACAAATGAGGTGCATTTCAGTAAGTCTGTTTAGCAGACAGGGAAAGCGAGTCATGACAAAATGAAGTAACTTAAAAGCAATTGGCAAAACCTTGGTCGTTAGTCCCTGTGAAGCTTGAATTTGTAAGCCTTTTGGTATGGGAGGACCAAAAAAAATGGAAAGAAAGGATTTCAGTATTTGTTCAATTACATTCCTAGTCTTGCTTGTTGGGAGGAGTTACCACGAATTGACATACATGCATAGGCATAAGCGACAAGCACGAGCCTGGACATTCCCATGGAAGCCCTTTCTTATTCTCTGCTCACAGATGTAACACAGATGTACATACTTTCCACACCTATGGAAAAACTCCAGTGGGTAATACAAGGAACAGACATCCACATCTTAGCAGAGGACTAACAAACTATTTAGTAATCCTAAGTAGAACAACCACTGCCTCTTCATGAAGACCACTTTCTACAGTTCATTTATACTGACAGTCCCACTTCAACACCTTACCCAATTCTGCCAGTCAGCCCAGGTAGTTATCCCAGTTCCTGTATCTCACCTACTAAACCTACATGAATCTGTGTATATGTAGACACTGCCAGAGTCTGGCATAAGGACTTTCAGGTTCCAGACAGAAACAAGCCTACCTAAAATGAAGATTCAAAACGTTTTTTGTTTTTTTGTTTTTTTTTTTTTCTCAGATTCAGAACCCATCTCTGAACATTCAGTTAGTAACGGGGCTGGATGCAGGCAGTTCCGTGCCCAGTATTTCTGTCGGCTGCCCCACAGGGTAGAAGAGCACGGTGTATTAGGAAATTCGCATGGATAAAATGAAGTGAGCAACAATACCAGACTGTAACAACCTCGTCTGCAGAGGGCTGTTAATCTCTCCGCGGGATCTGGTTTTTATTCTTGGAGCATCTGCCTGGTTTTAACGCCTAAGAAGCGGCGCCATCTGCGTCAGCGCTGATTGTTTATAAGTAACGGGAGGGAGCGGAGAGAGGTTGCAGAAGCCGCTGCAGGACGCGGCCGGTGCGCTCGGCCCCGCTGCCGCTGAGCCCACCGGCGCCGGGAGGGAGGAGGGGAT
>VZTL01046738.1:2488-17604 GCA_013400535.1 Scopus umbretta
AGATGATTTTTTGGGTGTAAACAGAGAGTAAGAATTAAATGTATGCCCAACTATGTGTCTTACAGACAAAGATGTACATCAAAGGTCAGCTTTATGAGTTAGAAATTGGTGTACCTGTTTTTTCCAGTAGAAGTTTATTTCACTTGCTTGTAGATTATGCTGGGTAAGGATTTGTTTTGGGGTGTTATATACACATGTTTAGCCCAATGTCTTAGTGAAGTAAGCAGATGATGATATTTGTAGGTAGATGAATATTGTTGCAATGTGTAATCATCTTTAAGCGATATTGGTTAGAGATGCAGCAATCATCTGGTAATCAGTGGATTCAGTTATGCATAGGTAGGTCCTTGCAGCTGTGTGCAAATTGGGTACACGCATAGTGGTTTCAGGAGAGCTTCTTCAGTGTAGCTACTGAAGATGGGGATTTATTCACATTACTATAGTGTAGCATGAAAGTCAGACACCATAAATGGTAATTATGCCTCCCATGCATCTCTTCCTCATGCTCTATCTTCCCCTTCATCAGCACACTCCAGTAATGATATCTCAAGCAATCATTTCTTCAGCGTCTCCACCTGTTCATCATGTCCAGGTTCAATGTCCTGCATACAAAAATCTGGCGAGAGAATCTATTGCATTTTTCATCTAAAGTGTTTTATCTGCATTATTAAATGACAAGGTGCCTGCAAACCACAATTCACTGTAATGAAACTTCAGTTAAGTACCATTCTTGTAAGGAAACTACTGTCTTGGAGGACTATTTGAAACTGTCTCTCTTTATTCCTGCGAAAATCTGCTTGACCTGTACTTGGAGACATCCTTTACCACATGACCTGATGCAGGCAGAGGGAGTCCTGCGAGAAGTCACACTCCTCAGAGCGTGCATCTGTGGTGATCAAATAACTCGCACCCTTTTCTTAGCAGCAGATCAGTTGATGTTGAATGTGCCAGACCTATCCAGAGTTTTTTGGGTGAATTCCTAGACATGTTGAAATCGAGGGCTAAGATTCTTCCACTAACTTCTGTAGGACCAGATTTTTATCCCTGGATGTTCTTGACAGAACACTTTTTTTAGGTATGTGACAACAGTGACATTTAAACACCCATCTTAAGATTTCCTTGTGAATTCTCTAGCCCAACCAACTCCTTCCTCCAGCCAAAAAAGCCTGTCATAGAAGTTAATACAATATTTAAAGAATAAATTAGTAGAGCAACTTACTTGTTGTGAAGTAAGTTTCAGAGAGATTACGAATCCTAGCTCATACTCTGGGATGCTGCTGTTATTTCTGATTTTTAAATGGAAGACTATTAGCTTCTGTGGTTCTTGACAGCACTGAGAAATCCTGAAGTGTCTGTGTCTGAATAATGAAGAGAGGAGTGCAGTATTACACTGTATTCATTACTCAGCTGTAACTCAAAAGCAACTTGATTATTTAGTTTTCTACTTTCCTCAAGTAGGGGAGAATATGAAATTATTACTTATACCTTGGAAGCTGCTAGTGGGTGAGTGATCTTGCCTGATCAGAAGACTGTCTAGAGCTTCTGAGATTTAGCTCTGTCATTTATAGCAGGCAAAACTTCTTGCTCCTCTTAAAATGTAGATAGAGAAGAAGTGGTAAGAGCTGGAGGTTGGGATGGTGTTGATGGCCAGTCTTATCATACACTGGATTTCTAATGCACCATGATATTCACATTTTTTCCCTTTGACTAAAAAGGCATGCCAAGCTGTAATTTCAAAGCATTATTAAAATTATCACTGATCTTTGTGTACTTAAGCAGACATCAAACCCAGGATAACAGGAAGTGTCAATCGGAAAAATTCAAATTATAGAGTAACTTTTGACTGTTCAGCTTGGGGAGAAATCTTACGCCAGTTTAAGGCACAGTCTTTCAGCAGAATTGTTTCTTTTGTTGGACTCTCTCTAAAATAACTTTATCTGTACTAATCAGGGACGGTAATTTGGGATTATTTTTTGTGACACATTGCTGTTTAAATATACATTATCTGATGATTTCTCTTATCCAACAAGAAGTGTGTTGCTGCTGCCTAATGAGAACTTGGTTACATTGTGATCTGCTGAAGATAAAAGGTCAAATGCATCGCTAGTTTAGATCAGCTCAGCTGTATTTGGCCCACTTTGCACAAGCTGAAGTTACAACTGAAGCATTTACTTGCCAAGTGACACTTCTTTCATCAAAATGCATAGAAATAGGTTCCTTTTAAATACTTTTCAGTTATGAATACACAGAAAGAAATAAATACCACATGTTCTTCTGTATTGTATCTTATAAAATTGAGTGACTGGAATGGCTCTGGAACTGTAAATCCCAACAAATAATGACCAAGGTGAACACATGAGTAGGCATTACTCATTAGCTAATCATCTCCTCCGGAGGTGTAGTCATGGGATGCTTTTGCATGGAGTCCTCTTGATGCCAGGGGTAAATAGCTTATCCTGCAAGAACTTCCATGACAGTGGCAGGCACAATTTATGCCAGTCTGACAGCTTGCTTTATATGTTCATTAAACGTGTGGTTACCAATTTACTAACAAGGCTTGATTTCCTCCCCCTCGCCCCCAGCACCCTTCCTCCATAAGCTTTGTAGATTGCATCAGAAATCATTATTTGCCGGCACAGCGGAGAGTCAGCAGGGACAGATATAAAATCGGGAAACTTGGATCATGCTAGTTCGGGATTTTTGACACTCTTACGGTGGCATTTCAATGGGAAATCTAGGGATGAAGGAGATGCTGAAGATCTGTTTAATGCTGCTAGTGGTGTTCACTGTCACGTTGGTGAGAGGCAGGTTTCTCTTCTTCCGACTTTCTGCTGTTAGGGGAGCCAGTTAATTTCAGTGGTTTTAAATAGCTTAAATAGACTTGCTCAGAGCATTGTATTGACTGGATTTTGAAAGGTTGATTGGCACCCTACTGAGAATAAAATGCACCATAAATGACATGAGTCTGCGATGTAGCCTTCTGAAATAGACTTTCAGAGTCCTGTGCATAGACTATCCTTCTTTTACTCAAGCAAAGAAGTTGCCAAAGGAGGGCCCAGCTCTGTTCCTAGTCCACTGGGCAGCCAGTCGTGGGAGAAAGAGGAGAAAAGCAGTTTAAGGAAACAAGCTGCATGCTGGTGCCAACTGGTGTGCTTGCACTGAAGCAGTCCGGGCTGTAATGGTATCCTGTCAACATCAGAGGGCAAGCGCAACAAAAGCCATCAGGTGTTTTTACCGTGTTTACTACAAAATGTGTTTCCTGGTCTGTTCAAAACATGCTGGTACATCTCCTTGATAGCAGAGAGGAGTCTCCTTCCTTAAAATGCAGAATGGCTGAGAAAATAGACACGCTCTTGAACAGCTTTTGTCTACTGGGCCGCTTTTGACCAAAAGTTTCACTTGGTTCTTCAAAGCCCTGGAGGGGGAAAAAAAAAAAAAAAAGCAACCATTCATCTCTATTTTAGTGTTCTGTCTGGATACTTCATCACTTAGTGTTCAAGAAAATAGCTCATTGCACTTACATGTCCCTTTCTCCTTTCCACATCTATTACTTAACACCTGGCTAACACCACTCACAACCTTCTTCCTCACATCTCCCTCTGTTTGGAAAAACTCCCACAGTGGAAGAAGTGTAATTTTTTTTCCTTTTTTTCTTTTTCGAGTTAGAAATCTTTGTGACTGTATTTATGCTTGCTTAGCTGTGCTCCCACTTTGTGCAAATGTTGCTGCCTGCAAGTGCATAGGCCACTGCCTGCCTTCCTGTTTGTGCCCAGTGATTAGAGCAGTCTCAAAATAGATTTCTTCATGCTGATGTAGGCGTGTGCACGCAGAATGCTAGTTGGAAAAATTGGAGTTAACAGCACACATGGGAAAAGATGGCAGCACACTTGACTCTGTTTTTGCGATCATGTGCAGATGCTGTTCTAAATAATGGTGATAATGACAGTAGGAGAAAAATAGTGGTAATGACTGGAAATACAAAGCCAGTCCCTTGTGTGCTCCCCAGAGTAACACTTTTTTGTAAACACTCTTAGAGCATTAGTCTCATTTCTATACTGTCCCTTCAGACAAGCAGCCTCATACCCCTTTGCCACAAGAAAACACCAGTGACTGTCGTTGGCTTTTCATCTAGCAAGCACACTAGCTATGTTTGCCTGTTTTTGTCAACAAACATTCTCCAGAGAGAACTGTTGAATTTGCTACTGTCTGCATTGGGGTGCAGGGGCTTGGTTGCTAATGGCTGGGTTATGGTCTCAAGTGATGTTTAGGTTCTCAGTTATTACAGAGCATCGGAGAGAGCTGAGCACCCAGCTGCCTCTTTTGTCCTTGCAAATATTCTCTCTTGCTAAGTGATCTCCTCTTTATCCTTTTCAGTAGATTATCATTTTTATGGGATTTTGCTGCACGTGATAGCAATTGAGAAGGTCAGGGGATAGGGGCAGAATGGATCCAAAGTTAATCATCACATGTGGTCCCACAGCAGAAAAAGGACAAAGCCAGATTTTCTGTTGCTCCCTGTCACTGAAGTCTTTGCTGTTGAAGGAGGGCACAACATGAAGTGGAAACTTCCCCTGCAGCTCTCCCTCTCCTTGCTTGCTCTCTGGCTGTATCCATACAAGTAAGTTAAATAAGACGTGTTTTGAGCACTTGACCCCAAAGGTCTTTGGAGGGATTCCCTTGTGTATTTTTCACCGTGGCTGACAAAAGCTTGCCCAGACAACCTCTGGACCTTGTTCAGGAGTCAATGCCGGACAGAGATCATTCCTACTGGGCAGTTAGCTTGTGGGCACCCCTTTATAAGGATAAAGGAGCTGAACAGTGCAAATGGAGGCTGTCCCATGCCTGCTGTCTGCCGTGTCAAAGAGACCCAGGCACGACTTGTCAATGGTGCTTGTGGAGGGTAGGCTGCTGTCGTGCTCTGGGCAGCCTGTTCATGGTGTCTCTGTACCAGAGCCAAAGCCTTGCTAGCTTCACCGACGCTGCAGGAAGGGGTCTGGCTGGGTTAGATGAACC
The DNA here is from genome assembly GCA_013400535.1 of Scopus umbretta. Taxonomy (NCBI): domain Eukaryota; kingdom Metazoa; phylum Chordata; class Aves; order Pelecaniformes; family Scopidae; genus Scopus; species Scopus umbretta. The sequence goes on from VZTL01046738.1 coordinate 7,502, forward strand.
TCAGCCACTTGGGTCAGCATTGTTCAGTACTACAGGCTTGACAGCTGCTCATGGCAGTGCCTCAAGGCCCATCAAAAGCTAAGGCCAAACGAATCATCCAAGTATCTCTCCGTCCTTGTAGAAGCACTAGTGCTGCTACTATGATCAGTACCTAGTGACAGCTTTGGCCACCAGATTATTAAGTTATTGGGAAGGACAAGGAGAAGGAAACCCACGCAGGGTGTGTCAAGTAAACGTCATTTCTTCAGGCCACTGATAAAACCAGCGAAGTTGATACCGCTGATTTATCCTTTAAAATCACCAATAACAATTGCTGGAGAAAATGTGCTGACAACTCATGGTTTTTGTCTATAATTAATTAGCGCCTAAGAACATTGTATTATTTTTGACAATCCACTGAAGTTCTTGAATTGATATTTCTTGCAAATAGCTTCTAAACAGAAGGAATGTATTTACAGTCAGAGTTGATGGATTTGAAATTGTGATTAAAATAGATTATTTAATCAGCCAGCAGAAGCCTTTTATGTAAATTGTTCATTTTTCTTTTCTGTTTAATTTGTACTTGCTACTTATTTTCCAGAAGAAGCATGCATTCTTAGGGCTCAAGCAACCATTCAGAACACATTGATTTACAACTCACTAAAGCTTTTGAACTAAAAACTAGGATTACTTTGCTAAAATGGCAAATGCACAGTATATAACTGCCTACATACTTTCATTCCAAAAGAATGCATACTAAGTACTCTTAATTTTTAGTAATTTTTTTAATTGGTGAGATTTAGTGAATGGGTTTTTTTTGTTTTTAACCTCTGCCTCGTGTCAGACAATCTATGAATGGGAACTAATGAAAGTGCAATTGAGATTCATGTTAGCATTTTGAATTTTTTTTATTTTATAAACTTAATAATGTGCATTCTGCCACAGACAGAAAGTCCATTTAGCCTATTCTCTTTTTAATACCACCTAATAGCTGATGCCTAGGAAAGAATATAAAAATGAGGTAAGCATACAGTAATACTTCCCCAGTGCACTATACTGGTCTGTAGAGATTTGTAGCTTATGGACTATATGAGCCAAGTAAGCTTTTCTATATTTAATAGCTCCTGATAGATATATTTTTCCCTTCCATTTATTTGTCTGAATGCTTTATGAACTTGATAAGATTTTTAGCATCTCTTTCCATAGCAAGTTGTTCCACTGCTGAACTGTGCGTTGCATGGAAAAAAAGCCTCCTTGTGCTGTTGTTATCCGGCCACATGCTGGTCTTATTGATTTCATTTTATTTCTCTTAGAAGAAACAGCGAACCGTCATTTCCTATTCGCTTTCTGCAAGCTAATGAGGATTTTATGGATGCCTGTCATCTCTCCCTCACTCATTTCTCTAGATCCTGACAAGTCTTGTTTATTGTTCTTCATGTGGAATCTGCTCTGTGTCTTTGTCCTTTTGTCTTTTTCTGTACCTTTTCTGATATTGTTACATTTGTTATCATGTAGATGGAACCAGTTTGGCCACTGTTCAAGATGTGAGCGCACCATGCATTTATACCGAATGCATTTTCTCTAGCTCTCTACTCTTCTTTAAAGATAACTTTATTTAATATTAGAGTGCTAGGAATTATTACAGTGTCTTACAGACAGAGGGAAAAATAAGTTTGCCAAAACATATTTTGCGTTCAAAACTAATTGATCCATTCAAGAAGTTTATAACTGTAGTTAGTGAATTGAACTAGCAGTTCCTGGTCATGCACCATTCATATTTTTACAACTAGAAGTTCTAGCAAAGAAACTTCTGCTGTGTTGGTTTTATTTATTTATTTATTTATTTTATTTCCTCAAATCCTGGTTGATTTTGTTCAAAGCAGAATGAGTTAGCTTGACACCAGTGAAGATGCTTATGGTTTTATTACAGGGACTTGTGTCAGGATGAACGTTTTTCACCTGATCTTTCTGGGAAGCAAATGATGCCTAGTAGTCTTGGAGAGAAGATGCCAGAGTAGTAAGAATCATACTATAAAATAAAATGATAGTGTTCTTACTCCTGATTTCTTACAGGCCTATTTGCACACATTTTCCATATAAAGTTTAGTATGAGAATTTATTCTAGTTCAGCCTTGATGGGTCTTTATAGTCTTACTTAACATATCTTTCTGAATTTTGATCCTTTTAATTTATCCTTCATATTGTTAAAATTCAATACACATGTCAGTACCTATAAAATGTTACATGTAACTATTTTTAACTCTTAACTATTACAAAAGTCATCATTGCCTGGACACAGTTTAAATATATTATAACAGTAGACACATAAAATCTTTTTTTGATTTAAAATTCAGTCTTACTAAAAAAAAATTAGTGGCATCATCTGATGTTCCCCTTGGCAATGAAGTTTGATTCTTATGTATTGCCGTAATATATTTTGCAAAGGTTCACAATAGATTCAGCTGTCTTGTCTTAACTTTTTTTGACAATCAGTGAAATCTTAGCAATGCCATTAATTTTGATAGGACTTTGGATTGACTGAGCTGTTTTCAATGTATGATCTGTCACTAATAGCACCTGGTCTCTTGCATGCTGCAAGGTCCGGTACTTACGGTTCTGATTGCTTTCTGTTTTGGTTCCTTATAAGGCACCCTTGCTCGAAGTGGTGCAATCAGTGATGGTGTGTTTGCCTTTACATCTAATGAAAGGAGAGTGCCTGCTGTATTTTTTTCGAAGTTACTGCTGTGGTTAAGTAGTGATAGCCATGACAAAGCCACCAGATTTAATTTTTTTGTACCATAACATTTCAATGACGGTTTTATGCCATACATAGGTGTCAGCTAATCCTTAGTCAGCTAAGTCCTAGACGTAATAGTTTATTTCAGTGGAACTGCATAATTTACATCATGTATCTGGATTTTTTACATTGTGCAGCACTCCAGAATAAGCAGCAAGCAATCTTAGGAGTACGTTCATCCCTCTAAATGCAGCAGTGCAAATATGAATTTGCTACAATCAGACAGTAGAAAGCACGAAATCAACACTCAGTTTTGTTTTGACTGTAAGCAAGGTCAGATATGCACAGAGAGAAAATATTTTTATTAGATGAACAGAAATAGTTGGAAAAAACAGGAAAGCTTTCAGGCCCACAAGCCTTCTCTTCTCCTTTAGTAATGTAAGAACACATTGCTTCAAAAATCTCATCCAGAAAGACTTACTACAAGCTACCTTACCAACAGGCACATATAAAATTAAAACCAAACAATCAAACAGGTATGTTACGTTTTCTTGAAGAAAATTTTAGCGATACATTTCCTTTCCAAGGCAAAAACTTTGTAACATCTGACCATGATTTTTTTTATCCCTGGGGCAAACCTGTGCTGTACTGTATTTAACTAACACTTTCTCTTTGAATTCTTGCCTTTCTTTCTATTTAGGCTGTGTTGTGTGTGTTGGCCTCAGCTGGGGATTCGAGCTTTGATTGTAACTGTGGAGTGAACTGGGATCTACATTTCATCAACTCTAGGTCACCCTGTGTAATGAGGGCATTTAGCTGGAGGGTGAATAGACAAGGGAAACAATGGAAAGCAACTTCACTAACCTATTGAGTCAGACCTCAAATAAATATCAAATGTTTAGAGATTATTTTCTTAAGAACTTTGATTATAAGAACATGCAGTGTTTTATATCCTGATGAAAAGGTTTTAAGGACAAAGGCAGCTGCTACACGATATAACAGATGAAGTATGTGATTTTGTTTCTGTCCTTTCCCATTGCTGATCTTTGTAATTAGATCCCTGGACATTGTGTAGAGAAGCTGCCCATTTTCAAAACAAGCTGATGCTTCTTTTTAAGCATATTAGAGAAGTTTAGCATAGCATGAGAGCTCAGTATTAATAATAATAATATGAGAGCTAGATATTATTAATAGTATGAGTGTTTACAGTTGTCAAGAATGACTGGCAGGCAAAGGTAAATGAAGAAAGCCATAACCACTCGCTTCTGAAATCTGTAGACGCCTGCTGTGAAGTACCTTGCAGGAGCATCTCAGATTTGTCAGGCTTGCTCTTTAAGTAATGAACCACACTTCAGGAAGACTCTGTTGAAATAAGGGTCTGATCAATAAGGAGAGTAACATGAATCCTAGTGGCCTGAATAAATTTGGCCTATAGTTTTGCCCAGAATTGTCTGAAATACAAATCTCTCCCTTTTCTAAATCTGTCCTTCCCCCCTAACATTTTTCCCATTCTTGTCCTGCTCTAGCCTTGGGAGCGTGAGCAGCAGGATGCTGGAGAGTATGGCTATGTCTTTAAGATCCGAGTTAGGCTGTTTTCCTTCAGGGTACCTATGCTGCCCCCTCCCACTCATATGTTGAATGCCATCTCCCAAGCAGAGTGGCTGGTCCTGGCCATCTTGGGATCCTGCCCTAAGATCAGGCTGTTGCTTTTGCCCAAGAGGTTAACCCATGCATTTCTCAGTATGGGAAACAGGCAGTGGTGTGCTCCAAGCTACTCAGTGGGCCAGATTTATCTCTGATGTTCCTCTGGGTTTGGAGGGAATGAATTCAGCCCTCTGCCTGCATGTAAAGTCATCAGCTGTTGCACAGGGGCTGCCAATGTCTCTATTCTGAACCATTTCAGTGGTATTTTCTTCCCCTTACATCAGTCAAAGAATCATTGTCAAGTACTAAAGAGACAGCCAGGTCCTCTTGCCCACACAAAGGATATCAATAATTAAGCAGCTTGTGTATTGAACGTGAAAAGAGAAATAAGGGCAAAGGAACACTACCTGAATTAACTACCTGAATGATCACTGTTATTAGAAAGCTAAGGATTTATAATTTTGGCTAGCATCTTCAAGACTTTCAAAACGCAATGGTGGTGGTGATAAATGAGAGGGACTGTCACAGGGTACAATTAAAGAGATGTACAAGAATTGTGTTAAGTTTGTAAGTGCAGAATATAAATTAGAGGTGTGATGCAGTAACAGGTCTCAGTGTGGATGTGGGTCTTTGCAGGTAGAGTTCCATCCCAGTGAGGCTCTAGAGGAAAAATCTGTAATAGGAGTCTGGACTTGCTACTGCAGCTTGTGTGTGCCATGCTGCCAGGCAGAAATCACAGCCCAGACTTAGGTGTCTCTTTTCCATCTGCTCTACATAAGGAGCTTTTGGCACCTGAAAATGAGATGCACCAGAGTTCTTGTTTTACTAAATCTTTCATATAACATGCTTAAAGATTAGTTGCCTGAGTGAGTGCTGGGTTACGTGCTTATTCTTCCGTTTTCACGATGGGTATCTAATGAAGCCGTTGAAGTGGAACAGATTCAACTGCAGTTCAGTAACACTATTGCAAAATACCCTATAGCATACTTTTTCTCCAAGAAAGATCATGTGCTGTTATTTCCTCCTCGTGTTTCTATCTGCTATAGGTTCATCTGAACCATTTCTTCATCTTCATCACCATTTAAAAAAAAAAAAATCAATTTGGCATTCTACACAATTTAATTGATAGGTGCTTTCACTCTGTTTTCCAGACCATTATGAAGGTGATAACATGCTCCAGGTGACTCCATGCAGATTCTATCAATTGGCTAGGAAAACTGTTAGTCTGTTCATTTCAATGCAGATATATTAAATATTAATCAACCCTGTATTTCCTGTTGCACAAGGTACCCTACGTAAGTCTGAATTTTGCTTTTTCTTTTCTTTTTTTTTTTTTTTTGTCCAGCTGAGCAGTATTAATCTATGTCAGGCAGTAAGTAATGCCAGGTTGCAGGGGCACACTGCAAATGGACTTTGATTAAATTGTATTTTTGCACGTCCCATTCACACGGGTGTGTGAAGGAAAGGAGCCACCAGGGGCCTGAATCTAAGGATACAGGTTATCAGATAACAGACTGTTGCCTGCAAGAGGGAGGGTTAGTGAAATAATTGTGAGGTTATGTCTACACGTTTACTTGTTTCAGCTTCAGTTGAGACTGTAGCCTTTCTGGACCTTTCATACAGTCCTGAAAAAGCAATACCACAAAGATGTAATAAACTTGCAGACTAAAGCCAATAGATATGTAAAAGTTCCCACATTTTGAGGAAAAACTACAAAGCTTAACGTTTGTGGGTTGTTTTTTTGTTTGTTTCCCTGGAGGCTTGTATTTCTCATAGAGCCAAGGAGGAAAATTAGGCCACTGTAGAAGATGAGAAAGTATGGGTGTAGCAGAACCAGACAAGTCAAGCAAATTGCAGAGATGAAGAATTCACCTAAGAAACCCCATTACAAGCAACTGACAGTCCTGTAGCTTAAGGCTGTCTCACCCCTGACTCTAACGTTAGTTACTGAGGACAGTAGTTGTTGCCATTTGATGATCTGTCAGAAGGCCACTCTCAAAGTTAATTTGTCATCCCATTCAAAAAACCTGTGTTGTGTCCTTGCAGTTTTGCATTTTAATTATTGCTCTCGCTGGAAGTTTTACCAGAGAAGCCAAAAACTAAGTGAACATGGAGAGTGACTCTCCTTTTTGGAACATTCGCTCATGTTTTGGACATAAGACAGCTTTAAATTTTGGGTTAAGATGTGATCACAATCTGGACAGATGTTTGCTTGTGAAGGATATAGCGCATATAATACATGCTGTACTTGTGCATAGGTGATGCTTCTTACCACAAGTCCTTAGGCTCTTGTGAGCCACACCAGATGTTGCATTAGTTACATTTCACTTGCCTTCTCTGTGTTCTGCATTGCCTTCATGCTGTGATTAGTAGTGCAGAGCTGCTTTCCTGTTGGCCGTATGATGGGAAGTCTAGTCTCTCAACCAACCACTGTTTGGCAAAGTTCTCCAAGTACGTAATTTCTTCCCTTTCCTTTCAAGTTTCTGAGCTAGAGTGCAAATGTGTGAACATGTCATGAGAAGAAAAAAAAAAAAAAACCCAACTATTTTTGCGTTACTTCGCACCCAAGTAAAACTAGGAAGAACTAGCAAATCTTTCTCGCACGCACACACCCACATCCACGCTTTTCCCTCTCATCCCTGTGCACACACTCCTCCTTCATTCTTGCATGATGATCTTGCACTAAGAAGAGTGGGTGGGCTAAATAAACTGCTTGATGCTCATCTGGCCTAAAGAGCTAAATATTTCAAGATTTCCCATCCCCACTGCTTAATCACTCCACTGTTGTCTGTACCACAGTTGATAATCGTGTATGCATCTGTCCTTTCCAAACTGCCTATTTCTGAATGGCTACATCAAATCACCAAGCCTTCTCTGTTAAAGAATGGCAATAATCTTTCTATTGGTCTGTTTTCTTTGTATTATGAAGCCTTTCAAATTCCTCTTAAAATTGCTGAGGTGTGGTGATTTTCTGTCTTGGGTTAATATGTTTGCTCTCAGGTAATGCAGGCTTAGCAGCTATTTTAAATTTGATAATACAGAAAGATAAGAGTTAGAAAGTTATCAGAACTTTTCAATGCTTAATAATAAGGTTTTATATAAGAACATCAGCATAGGGCATGACCTCAGGGCTTAAGACTTTGCTAGCACTGTTGTCTCCTTAGTGCTGTCATGAGGAACTAGAGCAACTATGAAACATCAAAACTAGTATTCTGCAGAAGAGATGCTTTTGCAGAACTTGACTAACTTACCCCTCAGTGATGGATTCCCAGATCCATGTTCTAAATACCTTACTTCATCCCTAACAGTCCCTTATTCTCCATCTAATCCAGTGCTGGGCTGTGGCCAACATTGACATGTTGTAAGGAGGTGCACAGAGCACTTCAGGGTGTATAATCAGAGATTTATTCTTCTCAAGATTAGTCTTTGAGCAATAGGAAGAAACACCACCTCACTGTAGCTTCCTAACAGGGAAGCTGCCATGTCCTTCTAGTGTCTACAAGTATCCATCATACTGACTGCCACAGCAGGAACTTGCTGCTTACCCTCAGCACATTTGCCTGGCAATCTTGGGCACTTCTATAAATGTAGGTAGCCAGTTGCTAGAGAATGAAATCAGCTCAACATATATTTGTTTGTCAAGTCTTGTGCCAACCAAAGGAAAATACAAATGAGCAGTCTGCACATATATAAACAGCTTAGAAGATAGTATTTTCACAGAAAACATAATTTTCAATAATTGTGAGACTTCTGTGGCTTCCTAGCTCTAAAACGCACTGGTAGTGTTTCTGCTTCTACTCACTCCTATTTTTCAGGCAGAAGTCGAATTTGTACGATACCTGTAGCGTCTCAGGCCTCACTTCATCTTCCTTATTGCACCCACTCTTCATCATTCATGGAGGCCTCAATTATTCTGTTTTGTAGCTTACTACCAAATACAGTGCAAATTTAAGGGTACCTGATTAAATAGAAGTAGGAAATGTAGTGGGCTTACACTGAGCCTTGACAAGCAAAATGGATGTGTTTCTTGCTAATAATAAAAATACATATAGCCTGTACAGCATCTTCAAAATGTATTGAAGGCTGTGGAACTTTCTCCTGTGTTAACAAAGGAAAATGTTTTTATCAAAAGCATTAACCATTTTTGAGTGAATATAGCATATGGAAAAGCTAATGGCATCCCAGCCCTGGAAATCAAAAGCCTCTCTGTCTTTGGCTGTCTTCTGAGGTGCTCAAATGAAGGCTTTCCTAAAGTTAAAGGTTTATTCTTCCTGCTTGTTCAGAGTTTTAACTTCCCTATTGAAACTGCTACCAAAATGTGATAAAAATGCCTGTTGTGATGGTGGTTTGGGGGTTTTGACCCTTAGGAAGAGAAAAGAAGGGTAGGAGAGACTCTGGCATTTCTGCAGCAGGTACATGAGTGATTTAGGTAAGTGTATATTTGTATTTATAAACAAGGATGATCTGCAACCCAAAACTGAAATACTAGTGGCGAGTAAACAGGGAGTTTAAGATTACAGGCAAGGACAGAGATAAAAAGGCATAGTTAAAACTGATGTTAACTGATGATAACTACATATTGTCCATGCTCCTATAGTTCAGAGCATGATCACCTTGCAAGATGATAGCATCTTATAAACTTTCCTGTTAAAATAATGTCTTTTCACCCATGGTCTTTCTCAGTTTTACCTCTAACAAGATTATCAGGTGGTTTGTGTGTGCAAAAAATTTGATCACAAAGTTGAAAAATGCAATGATTGGGTCCTGTTTGTTTTCTTAGGAAGCCTGAACGGGCAGAATGACTGTTCATGAGAGCTGAAAGTGCCTAAAAATGAATCGTACCTTGAAGTGTGAAAGGCTGCTATTTTTACCTCCCATGCCTGGCATTCAAAGCCTGTTTGGTTTTCCTCCCTGCCATGGTGGCAGGGTCGTTGGCCTTACGGAAGGGCTGAGACATTCTGGATACAGGCATAAGCTTTTTGGGCTTCTGCACAGTCCCATTAGCATTTTTTTTTCCTCTTTAAACATTACAGATTTTTAGGAATGCCAGTTTATGGAAGAAGTTGAATCACAGTGTCTGGTTTAAAGCCAGGGACAATTGCAGAAGTCTGTCTTACCAATTCAGTTTTTTTATACCACCACTCACTTGTCTGCCCTACTGTCCCTCTGTAATGCAATAATCATGGCTCAGAAGATAGAGTAACCACTGCTTTTTTCTGGTTAATTGAATCAGATGTTTCCCACCAGCTGTTTTTTTGTTGTTTTGTTTTAAAGTACATTTAATTCATTAGACTCAACAGAACATGTTTAGTAGATGCTCAGACCAAATTGAGATAATCATACAGAAATTCTGCAATGGCACAAAAAATCCCCATCTTTAAAAAGGTATTTTAAAGGATTAAGTTGGCTTGTGCCAGATATAATGGCCTCTCATGGGCCTGGACAGCCTGCCAAACCACAACACATACCCTGGCAGGTCACCACAGTTTTATGCCACAAGTTCAAAATGACTCAAACTTGTCTGTCTGCATTTAAGTCTCTGATTTATTCTTTTACCTCCATTATTTTCTCCCTAATTTGGAAATGGGGAACAAAACAGCAAATTTTGGTATAATTTAGTTAGCATACAGAGAGATGGCATTTTCTTGAAGGAGAAGAGAAAATACTAAAATTCCTGTATTAAAAAAAAATAATCCCAGAGAATATTTTTTTGAGATGCGCAAAAATAATTTAATTATAAATT
>VZTL01046739.1:15697-41430 GCA_013400535.1 Scopus umbretta
AAACAATAAAAACCCAACCCTACAGCACACAGTCTCACCATCACTGCCCGCCCACCTTACTCCAAGGCCTGAAATTACATGTAAAGACAGACTTGCTATTAAGACACCAGTGTTAGTTTGTGAACAGAGCAGGATGGGGTGAAATCCCCTGTTTCAGCAGGGGGTGGGACAGTATTCCTTAAAGAAGCACAGCTGTTTGCATTAGTACACGTATCTGAGCTCTTATTTTCACAATCTTTGTTTAAACTCACTTACGAAAGGACACCACCATATTGCTCTCTGTTCCCACCCATTACCAGAATCAGTTTTAAATGGTGTTTGCTCACCTGTTGCTGACTTTGTAGAAGCTCGCGAATGAAGCATTACTGATCAGAATCAGAAGCTGTGGCACGAAAACAGAGAATCTGCAGAAACAGAGTAAAAGAAGAAACTAAACAGACACAAGTAGGAAGCTTCCATCTTCTGTATGGACAAATCTAAGCAAAGAGCACGGCATGTCGTGTTTCACCCAAACTACATGTAGAGGCGCTGCTTTCTTGCTAGCTGCAGGGTGAGTCACTTTAATTATGAAAGTGCCACTATTAAATGGGCTTTAATAACTAAAGGCATTGCTATTTCTTCAGCTCTTATTACTATTCATTTTTCTGTTCTTTGAGTTCTTAACGAAATGAATAGCTGGCATCTCCTAGGCCTGCTCCCTTTGTATTCTTGCCTACAGAATAACATCACAGCATTTTGCAGTAATGCTGTTTGGGCTGTTAGAGAAAGAAAATGTCAAGTACCTTTCATATGCAATTCTAATATTTGTTTTACTCTCCATTGTTTCTAATATCCCCTGAGAACCTTGAAAGTAACATTATTTCCTTAACAAGTTTGGCCTTTCTTCCTTCTACTTAGCAAATGATTTTCTTGGGGCCTTATTACTTGCTGTTATAGAATACAAGGAACTGCCACAAAATATAGCTGCTCTTATATTTCTGGGCTAGCAAAAAGAATCTAGAAATAAATACGCATATGTCTTATCTTCTTCCTAATTTGTTGACTCTCTGCAAAGGAGAACGATGCAGAACATTTCCCCAAATCCTGAGTTGTTTCCATCTCAGTTAAACTTCTATCACACTTGAGCAATCCCTCAATGGTTTGATCCTCCAGCTATAAAAATGGGCCTGTGATGATAATCCTGTCCCACATTGTTGTTACTTAAAATAAGAGGAGCAATAGCATTTGTTGGAAAGCCTTATGGAAACCTCTTTAAATTTTGACAAAGGTGAGTCCCAGCAGATAAACTCATGCATGGGAGCCTAATGTGCAAGATGGAAACCAGAGCATACTGCAGAGGTGTACTTTAAATTGATCAAGAGGATCAAATTAGTGGACTCCTACTTGACTTCATTTTCTAGGTTGCAAAGCTCAGTGCTTGTACTTCATTTTCTTCAGCAGTTTTTTGTTGTTGCCATTTTATTTTTTTCCAGAGCATAAAGATTTTCACTTGGAAATATCTTTGTAGGTACCAAATGTCTTTTAGTTCTTCAGTGCCAGGGATTGCATTCCTCAGAGTTGAACAAGACACATTAAAGTCCTTAATCAAAGTCCCTTGGTACATGGTATGTGGGGTTTAAAATCTTCCATGGAGCTGCACGGGCTTAAACTCCAGTCATTAGGCCCATGGAATACCATGGAGCTGTGTATCACAGGGACCTGGCTTCCAGCATACCAGCCTTTCCCTTCCCTGAAAACCTATTTGCAAAGCATTCAGAGGACTTGAATCCCCTGGGTTCTCTCTTATCTATTCCTTTTTTTGCCTTCTAGCCTGTCAAAGAGAAACTGTTTCCAGGCTTTCTCCTCTGCAATGTAAGTGGCAAAATCAGCAAAGGTAGTTAAACATAGGAATTTGCTTGTGACAGCTCATCTGCATATATGCACTTCTGGACAATATTTTGTTAGCACACAGTAATTTTTAGGACTTGCATATATTTAAGAGCCACCGAGCCTGGAAGCTCCCAGCTCTTCCGTCTTTCAAGGTTGTGGCTGGGGGAAGGGGAGGAAGGAGGTTGAGCTGAAGTGTTTATGGGAGGTAACGCGTGTAATTGAATCTCACTAGCATGCACACAAACTGTCCAGGACGCTACTTGCACAGGCAGAGGGACAACAAAGAACAGAACACCCTGTTCGCGTTTCACAGACCTTTGTTGGTTTGCTTTGAATGCTGCTTTCTAAAGAAAGGACATGGGATAAGTAACTCATCCGACAGGCCAAAGGAGTCACAATGGCTACTTAATTATGAAACTCTTCTAGGCACTTATATATTAATTCATGGTCTAATGTGGTGTCAAGCTGAGGCGAATAAAGGTTAACATATTCTATTAGTCCCAATTGTCACAAGAATTTCATCGAACAATATGGTTCATTAAATGCTGAATCTAATAATTATGTTCACCATAATAGAAATTATTCATATGAACATGATCTGAATAGTTGTGATTTATTAATTTAGACATAAATTTAATTAGTAATTGATTTCACTTGAGTCTCACTCTAAACAATAAGTTGTGTTGTAAGCCATGTACTGGAAACAATATCCAAAATGAAATCTGGAACTCTGAGGCAGGATGCTTGTCGGTACCCTCAACTCCTACCCCTGATTCTTGCTGTGTAACAGCACTCCTGTCCAGCACAGAATTCCATTTCCCTCCCCCCAAAAAAGACAGCAAAACCTATCTCCCACCAAATTCCAATAATTAAAGATCTCTCTTAGAAAGTATTGGCAAGTAGAAGTTAAGCAGGTTCTCCCAGGACAGAGAGCAGCATGGAACAGCTCAGCCACCATGAATGGGAAGCCCATGTTAAGGAACTGCAGCAAAACACATCACAAGATAACAAGATGAAATAAACTGCTCTTAGCCACAGAATGCCAGCGCCAAACTCATCCTCCTGAGGTTCCCCTTCACCATATCCCTGCTGCTGCCAGTGGCATGTCCCACTCCCCATAGTCATGCCCATGCTTCCCTACAGAGCTGTACTGATCTGGGAGCACCCAGCACAGCACCACCCTTTGCTGTTACAGCAGGGCCACTTAAATGCTCCGTGACTCAGTTTTCCCCCCTCTGTAAAACAGGGATAAAACTGCAGTCTTGGCAGAGGTCTGAGAACCTTAATTCATTAATGTCTATAAACCCCTCTGAGGTTCTTATTCGGAAGGCACTGTAAAAACGCAAAGTATTATCACTGATTCAAACTGACCTTCCCCTTGAAATATCACCATTTGAGCTATAATTCCAAATCCTGACTCTAACCAAGTGCTACGCTGTGAGATTAACCACATTAATGCTTAAAGCTGTTGCTCTTTTTTTTTTCCTCCCAGTGTTCACAAGCTAATGCGTGTAGGGGTCTAATCTTGGACAATTCCTTGATGAAACAGATTTTCAGGCAAAAATTACTGCTACGTTTTCCTGACTCCTAACAGATTTTAGTTGCACTGCATGTACAATGTTGGAATGTTTTTTAATTATAAATATAACATTTTCTGGATAGTCATTCCTAATTTGAGTGTATCTATCTGTTGTCTGCACACAAACTGTAAATCATTGTATTAAGAGTGATTACACACCCAGTGACACAGAAAATTCATGATCGGGTTGTGAGACATAAGAGGTTTACCAGATTGAATGTGGCATAACCACATATTCTGCAGAATTTATTATTATTTCTAATCAACCCTCCTCCCCTAAACCAAGATCCCTTAACTATAGGACTCTCACTATACTTAAGAAGGAGATTTCAAATGGATGTGGTTTTAAAATACACTTACATAGCTGCACACAGAAAGGCTGCGGTCACATTTTCAAACACAGGGTAGTTGGGTTTTCATCGTTAGGCCAAACCTGGCTTCACTTGTCCAGGGCTAGGATCTGGTCTGATGTATGTTGGCTGTTTTACACCAGCAAAATACCCCAAATCACAGGACACAAAGCAAAGGTGGTGTCAAACCTACTTTGTCAATGTGGTGATCTGCCATAGGGCTCTGCCCAGGCAGTGCTGCTGCCACGGTTATTCAGGCTGTCTCCAGTGAGGGGCCTCAGCTTGTGCAATATAACAGCGCTCCTCACCCTTGCAAAGCCAGGCTGCTGTGATTTCATTAGGTGCCCAGAAATTAGCACAGGGGAGTCATTATTATTATTAAAGGAATAAATAGTCCTGAATCTTGTTAACCTGTGAATCTTGACAAATAAGCAGACTAGATACATGTGGTAAAGGACATAATGCTGATTTTAGCAATGGCAAACATGGCCAAGGCAGACGGAGCTCCCCAGCCCTGTCTTCGCAGGAGCCAGGATGCTGTGACAGCAATGTAATTGTTAAAAATGGGCATACCGGTGCCATTACGTTAATTCTAGTATAGAAAAGGTCACTCCTGGGGTGGACAGGCCCAGCCAACCACACTCCCTTCATGGGATGGGCAACCATGTGGAGGGCAGGTATGTGTCCATCCCTGCGTTCTGGTGAACTCATGGTGTGAGATGCTGTTCTGGCCACCAGCCTGTTTAACAACTGCTGTGAGTGATCAACAGCTTATTGTTCCTAAGGGTCCTCAGGGATCCCCAAAGTGCACAGCAGCACTGCCACGTGCAGCTCAGTACAAAGCCATCCCACCTGAGATGTGATTCAACCTTTAGGGAAAAAAAGGCAAATTGGCCCCCACGCCACAAGGAGTAAGGTAATCTGTACAGTGCACTTCATTGTGTTTTGGGGCACGCTGTCAGGGTGCTCCAGAAATACCTCATGAAGCAGAATTTTCTCTCATGAGAAATAACTGAAAGAGGCTCTGTTTTTCACTCACCTATTAAGCTCACTCTTTTTAGAGTGCCCAGAAACTTGGCATTTCAAGGAATATCCAAAGGACAAAAACATGTACATATTTTGTCCCAGAATCCTGGACTACAAAAGTCTGACAAAGGGACAGACAGAGGATGAGCAAGATTAACAGGCCAAGTAGGTCAGGACCAGTGTGATTCTCAGGCCAGTACAACACAGCACATTGAGAAAGCTTCCAAGAAGCGTAAACAGGAATGGATGTTTGAGACAATGAATGCCCTAATTGGATGCCCATTCTCACCGCTTCCCTCAATTAAGGAGAATCATGGATAATTCTGCCAAGATATTGATGGACAATGTAAGCATTGGCTTGAAAACTTTCGCAATTTAATGAACCAAACCCTACCCAGTTGTGAATTACAAACGATCCAAAAATAAATCCAGCAGAAAACAGTCCAGTGAGGGTTAAGTCAAAAAGTTACAAAATGATTAATCACTGAATCTTAATAACTTCCCATCAGAGATACTACAATGCAGACCTTTTGATTTCATGTGTTGGCTTCATCAAGTTTTTTCAAACCTTGGAAGACTGGTTATGTTCCAGAAGACAGAATAAGCAGTTTCATTATTCCTTTAAATTAAGAAAAAGGAGAGCCACAATTTGCTCAAACTGGAGAGGAGTAATTCAGCTGACAGTCTCCTGGTATGGCTTACAACACAAATACTGAGCCAACTGTAACTAGATCTCAGCCCTAAAGTGAGAGGTAACTAATACAGCTTCTGGACAGACCGATCTACAGTGACTAGTACATACATTTCATGAAAAAAATAGCTCAAGACCTATTGGAAGAACAGTATGAGATTAACATGGAAATGACACATTGGATGTTTTAGTCTCTTCATTAATCAACTTGGTATCGTACTAAGACAGAACTTAGTGGCCACTTGTTTTTTATCAATGGCTTTGAGGCCAGATTTACTCACTGCCCAGGCTGTTAATCTGGAGCTGGATCTTTCACAGCTGCACTGGAACAGCTGGAGAAAGTTCTGGGATGGTCCTGTGCTTTTAGAGGCACCCAAGAACACCATCCCTGCAGGGAGAAGACTCCAGAAACTCCTCTACACTTCATCTGTCCTTTGAGGGACATCATTACAAAATCAGCCCAGGCCTTGGTATTGCCTACAAATCCCATCTTCCTCTTGCAGCAGGAAGTCTACAAGGGCAATGCGAGCACAATACCAGGGTTTGGTACAACTAATTTCTTTAGTGCCAAGACAAAGCTCAGGAACAAAGTAGATATAGGACATATGTCTAGTGGAAGAACTTCAATGTGGTATAGTTAGCTATGCCATCTGTATGATGCAGTGTCTGTCAGCAGAATCAGGAGCGCATTGAGAGAGGTTCTTCCACTGCCATTACTCAGTATTTCACAATCTAAGACCAAATTAAAAGGGAAAAAACCCTCAAAGTACAAATACTCATGTTGAGAGGAACTCAAACATGTGGATAAGAGGGAGGAGAAATTAGAGAGCTTCCAGAGTCAAAAGTGACAGCACACTCTTACTCAAAAATCTACTGTTCTGATTTCATTGCAGACCAGGCAGTGTTTTGCTGTTCCCAATGCAGAGTGGTTTTATGCTAGTTCAGAGCAGTCAAACCCCTTGCTTCATAAAAGAGATGGAAAGATTGGCTCAGCAACATCATTTAAACTTGTCCTCAAATGTTTGCAGATAGACCTTGAAAAAAAGGACATATAAACACATGACCTTGTATAATAGTCCCATTGCTCTTGCTTCTCTGCATAAAAACACAGGCTCACACAGATTTAACAGTATTGTATTAAATACCTTTTTGCAAACGTTCAGTCTATCACAACCTTTCACTTCTGAAACTTGATGCACAGCACATCACCATGAGGTCAAAATGGCAAGAAGCAGAATAGAAGGTTTGAGTTTTCCAACAGTCAATAGTAACGCTTCAACACCTGGTACTCTCACTTGCACTGTTGCTTTGTCTGGTGTGCGCAGAGGAACATTAAAAAAATACTGGAAATTCATGACTGCCCTGGCTCCTGGGAAACCTGACAAATCAGCAATGATAGGATTGCAGACTGCTGACAGCAGCAATGAGAAATGTATTTTACTGAGTACACCAGAGTGATCAGACTCATATGGTTAGAAGAACTGACCAGAAATGTGGAAAGAGGACACAATCAGCGACCTAGGGAGCACTTGCTTAAACAAGAACATCCAGGGAGCTCCAATTAACAAGCAAACTAAAGGGGAGCGGGCAAGAGAGAGTCTTCAAGGTGGGGCATCAGTTCAGTGCACCAGCAGGCCTGGCCAGCAGCACAGCAGTCAGAACGAATTGGAGAAGACAAAGCTGGAAGACTCCCCAGGAACCACAGCTCAGGCAGCTGGTACAAGGTCTAGGTCCATCTTTGCCCTGGGTGATGGAAAGAAGGAGATATTGCAGTGAGAGCGCCAGTGATGCAGCAGGCACAGACTGCATAGTCTGTAAACAAAGAGCAGGACAAAACAAGATAAGCTGCTGCACAAAAGATGCCATGAGGTATCCAAAAAAATAAAAATAATGGGCTTGTACCTTTGCTGACATTTGCCTTGGTGTAAGCATATTCTTTTGAAATGAAGAGCTATATTATTAGCATTTGAACTTTGCTAATATGAAAGATTTAAAATGTACATTATTGCTTAGTATAGCTACATACTTAGGACAGAACCGAACACCATAAAGCATTTTAAATCATAAAAAAGCATGTGGCTATTGGACTATGATTTGAAAAACTTGAAAGCACTCAGAAACTAAACCACTTCTGCCAGTCATTTCACCCATATTTTCCTCTGTTTGCCAGCACACTCAGGTGTTCATCAGTTAGGAGGGGTGAAGTGTTGCAGATTTGGCTAATAGTTCATGCAAAATATTTCTTCCTGTACACAGTATATTCAGCTGTCCTACTGACTTTCCATATCCCATCGCTCATAGTGCATAAGGGTCTCCTAAACTAGATGATGTCATTACTGTCCCAGGTTGGATGATGTCCAAACCCACAAGACCAAATTCAGTCAAGTTCTTAAGCCCGTGTCTAAAGTAAGTACATGAATAGCCCCGTGAGCCAAAGACTCATTTATTAGACAAATTACTAATAGGCTACAAGATGTGGGTAGAGGCTCTAGAGAGCCTTTAAGATGGTTATGATATCTGAAGAAAATGTTAATGCAAACTTACAAATGTACATCAAAGTACTTCAATTTATTCATATAAAATGTTTGCAAGTGACTATATTTCTGCACACACATACACAGAGTCACTGTTGTGATTGTTTAAATTGTTAGGCTTAGGGGATTTTTTTGTTGGTTTTGTTTTGGTTTTTTTAAGTCTCTTACAAATTTTATAAGGCTGCATACACTTAGCAGGGCTCCATTTTCACACGTGTCTCTCTTCCATAAAAGCTGCTCACTTATTTTAAATATAGCTACAAGCCAAGAGAAAATTATTACAAAGAGCACTATCATTAGTTTAGTACCATCAGGACAATGTTTATATGAGTTTATACTACAGAGGAGCTCATATTTGAATAACACATGCACATTGTCCTCAGACAAGGGGAAAAAAAAAAAGTCCAACCAACCATGTAAGCCAAGTCACGAAATTTAATTAGGAAGATAAGAGTTGCTTTTTTTTTTTTTTTTTAGGTTACGGAAAAAGATAATTTTAGGCAGAGAATTAGCATCTTCTAATAATCTTAGACAAAAAAATGATTTTGTTTTGCTTTGGTTTGTAAATTAGCTCATGATTAAAGTATCTCTCTAGTTGAGCTTCATTGTCTTTTTGTGCCTATTTTCTGAATGCAACCCTGACCTGAATACTCTTGTAGCTCAAGTACAAGATTTGAGAGCATGAGAGGAACAATTATTATAAAGTGAAGTACTTACAGTTTTACTGCAAAATCAATGAACTTTCAAGTGATTTTTATCATATTTTGCAGCTGTTCTGTTTGCTTTGAATGATGTTTATCACATCAAAAACTGTAGTACTTTTAAAGGATGCTTTCTCTAGAAACTTCCTCCACCTTTATTTTCTTGCAACACCCAGGGCTGTAAATGTTGGTTCCCAAGGATATTTTTATCTTGTGATTTTCCCATGCCTCAGAAATTATCTCTTTCAATACTCAGGCTAGTGACTTTGCTCAGTCCCTGCCCTGTTCTCTCTCACGGTTCCTTAAATGAGGAAAAGTTCCAAGTTCCCAACTTAATTCGCGGTTGTGCAGCAGTTCAGTTATATGTCACCATTCAAGGCTACCTCTCTGACACTTTTACTACCCAAAGGAACAGCCCCACATGATCTAGGTGTGCAGGAGCTCGGACCGTCTGTCAGGAGCCATACAGTGAGAAGCAGGGAGGTGGCACTCCTCCCATGGGACCTGATCTATAAGGTCATCTGTGGACATTAGCAGTAAATATTGCACTGACTTCAGTGGTATAGGGTTAAGAAGCACAGTTCATCTTATTCTCAGCTACATCTGTTTCCATATCCATCCTCTGCCTCAGGCAAAGCCATCTCCTTCTCCAAATGGGATTGCAAAAGCCAGGACCTTTATGAAAGGACCTGCTTGGTTATCTTTCCCCACCTTGAACCTTTCAGCCAAAGCTGTAAGCTCCAGGCAATATTTAATATATATCTGCTGCTCCTTCCCAACTGCTATGGATTCTGCTGGATATTAACAATCTAATCCTACAAACCTTCCTCCCTGGGCAGAGCTCCATTAGAAGTCCCTTGGACTCCAACATGACTGATACAATTGTTGTGGTACTCCACTGTATTAGCCACTACGCACAGACACTTACTAAATGGATGGCCTCTTACCTCAGATAATCTACAATCCAGGTTACAACCAGATGTAACAGGGACAAAGCAGACATGAGGGGAGGGAAAAGACAAGAGAGAATGAGGTGATAATAAAAGGCAAACAAACAAAATAAACCCAAAATTATATATCAACTGGCATAGTCTTGTAGGCATTGTAGCAGAAGAGAGTTTATTCGTGGTGCTATACCCAGCAGCTTTGTATAATAAAATTATATTTCATACATTTACCAGTACATAAAATTAATGCAGCTGTGTAATTCCTATTATACTTCCTTATGTAATTCATATCACTCATATCTCCTTTCTGTTTAAATCAATAGAAATTTAATTTTACTTAAATGCTTACTGATCACCAGTAAAGCCTTTGCTTTCTTTTTTTTTTTTAACCTGAATTATTTGTTTTGTCAGAGCTAATACAAAGATGTACTCACACTGTTTCACAGTTCAAATAACTGGCAGTCACACCTACTTTTATATCACATTCACTGACCTTCTAGACAACATCCTTGGATACTTCTGACCAAAGCACAGACTACAGAAGTTTTAGAATGCACCATTCCACCACACAATTTAGAACAGAAGTAAATGAGCCTTAGTGTTGCTATTCTGTAGTACCTGACCAGATAGGTACCTCCACTGTGATAAGTAAGTTTAAAATGCATCAACTAAAACCAAAGGGAAGGCAACGACCACAGCCCATCTAATGTATGGTAAACTGATCATACATCTGAGCCCAAAGAAAAGAACAGAGAGAGACTGTACATACAGGAAGTATGAAACCTCCTGGAAGTTACATAAATACTTAGAAAGTGAAGCTCAGACGAAATACTACTTTGAGGATGTGTATTGGCAGCTATACCACTATAAGGGCATTTGTTTAATGGATCAGAGCCTGGAGCCCTTGAACAATCTATTGCATGTCTTCTGACCAAGCAGGATGATAATTATTCCCTTAAACCCCTCCCCTGGGGCTGCCTAATTGGCCTTTCTTTAAATTTTCCTGGTTATAGCCCCGCAACCACAGTTTCTAGCCTTTGTCTTGTTTCATCTAGCATTACATCTTTTCACTTCTTTTTTTCTTCTTTATCAAAACTGCTGTTAGTTAAATTTAACAATTGACAAACCTAATCAAGAATATAAGACATCCAAGTGGGATTATACCTACAGTACAAGCGATTTCAAGTGGGAAACGAAGACATTTGAATCCTTGGAATGCAGATCTCACCCTTCCAAATGCAATAAAAAAGTCACACTTACAGCTGTTCCAAATTATACTGTTACATAGGTACTCCTACAAACATACCCATCTTGATGCAAATAGAAAAGATATGTGGATTTTGTTGATAATTTCATTAGGGAAAAAAAAAACAATAAAAATTTAATTTGGAATACTTTACATTTAGGAATTGCTTATTTTCAGAATTATATCTTGAGTTCTTTTTATGTTACCTTAATCTATTGGTATTTTCCCTAACCTGTCAATATTTATAGTGCATTACACATACAAATATAGACTTATATTTGGTGGGTTTTGTACTTCACTATAAAAAGATTGAGATAGTTGCTACTTAAACCTCCTGGAATAGAATCTTCTCCCCAGTTTGGGTGCCTTAAAACTGGCACTGAAACAGGTCAGCTCTTTAATAATTCTTTTTTAAAAAGTGATGTTATTTCAGATTTGTAGAAACACTGTATATGTCATAAAATAAAATAAAAAATGTAAAGTTATAACAAAAAAGGAAATTTTTGCTTCTGACAACAATTCTAAAAGAAAAAATGTGTATTGTACAAATCAGACGTGATAAACTTCATAAATTTTACCAGTAAACAAGCACCAATGTTATCACTTATTTTTGTCTGTTCCATACTGTCTGAATCTCTATTATCTCCTGTTTTGAATCCAAAAGCCATGATTAAACTGGAGCACATCCTACAGCACAACATGCAATAGTTTCCTGTGACAGAGAAACCACTTCAGCCCTTAAGTTGTTCCAACAGTTATTTATCCACCCTGATAAAAATGTGCCTTATATCTAGTCTGAATTAGTCAAGCCTCACCTTCCAGCCCTGGACTCTTTTATAACTTCTTGTTAGTGTTACTGCTTGGGTTTTTTCCCCCGGTAGATATTTTTTTTACTGTTTAACCTTCTCTTTGAAGAACTAAAGGTATTAAAATCCTTAATTCCCACATTCCACACCAGGTTTCCATTCAGGTAATTCCTTCTGCCACTCTTCCCTGAACTCTAATAATTTTAACTTCCTTGTGGAGTGTGGCCCCTCACAGCAGACACACTAGCAGCTGCTCCCCCTTAAAGCCTTTCCTTCTGTCCAAGTCCAGGGACTTGTCCTTCTGGCCACATTCAGCTATTTGCCCACCTGTAATCCAGAATTTCTTTGCCCAGGCTTCAGCAGATTCCCAGTATCATGTAACATGATTTTGACTGCTAGAAGAGGCAGGTAAAAAGAAACAGAAGGAAAGTTGGAAAGAAAGGCAGGTCTGTGCTCTTGGTTTGTTTCCACTGCTGTCCTGAACTCAGCTGTGCACAGGTGCAGGTTATAAGCGGCTTTCTGCAGCTTTTGGGCTTATTTCATTTGTATTGCTAATGTTACAGTGGAAGGAGCCACAACAGACCAGTAAGCACCAAAATCTGAGCATATGCAGCATCTCCTTAGGTTGGTCCCCATCTCAATTGTTCCCCATAACATATTTTAGATAAAAAGTATTAAAAAAAAGTCATCAAAATCTGCAGGAAACATCTGATACAGATAGCGTACAGTTCTTGTAACGAGAGCACTAAGTTTGGGAAAACCTGTTATCTGGCACAAATTCTGGAGTGGAGTGCTTATTTGAGCTAGTTGCAGCACAAAAGCTTTAAAGAATATTAAGGAGGAAAATGGCAATGAAAACAGTTCCCTCTGCAACATTACCTGCTCTCAGCTGAGCTAATACGCCCTGTGGTTTTGTGAAACATTAGTGGAGTGGGGTGGGGTGGGGCGGAATTCAACAGCAAGTAAAGAACCCTCAGGGTCTGGGCAAGAAATTCGTACTAGAACAGCACTAGTAGTGACTGTAAGTCTCTCTGTACAAGCTTTCAGAAAACAGAAAAGTAGTCAAGGTGCTTACAATTTTTAATGGATTGTTTGTCTTTTCCAAGAAATAACTTGCAGGGATGAAAGCAAGCCCTGCAAAAGCTGGTGTCATAGGTCTTGCGGGCTGACTGCTCTGTGTGCTGTCCCCACAGACTGCCTTGTTAGCTTGTGTGTAAATGCAGAACTGAACCACAGCCTTCGTGCAGTGCCAGGGGATGCTGCGACACAATCTTCTGGAGGAGTTTTAAAAGTCTACATCCCTTCCAAACCATTTGTGCGTATTAAAGAACCGGTGAGTCTTTTTTACGTAAATGTCCTTGTATAGCTTGATGCTGTCATTCACAAACTTTCAAGTATCTTGAATTAGGTTCCCTTAAAAACATCACACTGCCTTAAAAAGCTTCTACACTCGATACATTTGGTGCTGAATTAACGTATTCGATTAAATTTCTATTTAGATGATAAATTCTCAGATCCTATATGGCATCTGTTAAAAAAGCATAACTTGTAGGCCTGAACCATTCTGGGTCACACAGACCATATATAAAGGAGTGGGATCTCCCTTACACTGTGTAGAAGATGGTGGTGGGCTATGATGGTGCGTGTTTGAAACATTAGGGAAGGCAGACTCTAGGTAAGTAAAGAATTGCTGTACGTATTGCCATAGGAGCAGGATAGAAATTTCCCTCGTTCACTGGCATTTACAGCCCCCCTAAAGGACAACACTTCCAAAAGCACAAAGTTTAACACGGTAATAAAAACACATCTTAAAAGCCCAAACCCCTGTGTTTCAGTGCTTAAAAAAAGTGGCAGCTTGACAGACCTGGAGACTGACAGCAGCAGTGTCAGCCTTCCTCACACTTCTCTGCCAAAGCACCTCAACCTTGACCTGAGGAGAAAACCACGAAGGGTTTGAGTGGGATTTCATGCCCATTCACTCTGGCATCTCTGCTGAGATTGCCAACAAGGGGGCCAATTAGTGCCTGCTTTGGAGGATCGTTTTTTTCGCCGTGTGGAAATGACACCTGTCCACTGAAACTGGGCAGAGACCCACCAATTCCCTGGCTGCCAGCGACTGCATAGCCACTGCACAGGTTGCCGCTCCTGGTTACTCCCCTTGCACCAGGCATGCAGCGAGTCCGAGTTGTTGTCCAAGTGGGACCAAATGCATTTTTCTTTCCCAACAAGTAGTCTTTTCTGATTTAAAATAGCAGCCGTATGTTAAAGATTGAATTTTAAAAGTGATTCTCACTATTCAAGGTCCTAGGGCCTCACTGAAGATCAAAAGGCCAGTTTTGCTGTGCAACCAAGTAAAATCCCATCAAAAAATTGCACCAGGGCAGAAGTAAATGAAGAGAGAGGGCTTCGGCCCTTTTTATTAAACAGAGATAAAATGCCGCTTTCCTGCTGGGCCCTTTCCCTCCTCATAACACCTAACTAGCAAGTTTCTTGGGTGCTTCCTTGCCCTTCGGTACAACAGCAGCTGCCTTATCTGTTCATAGAAGAGAAAGCATTACAGGAAGGCTGTCCCCTTGCCAGGGGATGGACAGACTTGAGCAAGCTGGTACAAAACATGGGATTGTATCATAAAGCGATCAATTGGTCTAGTGGCCAAGAAGGGAGTAGTTGCCACTGTAATATGGGTAGACATAGGTCTCTTCAACTTAGACACTATAAAAGTCATCACACTTTAATTAATGACCTAGTAGTGCAGTTTGAATAGAAGCCCATTTACAGTGTAAACTGTTGAAATATTACTTAATGGAATGGGAAACTTCATTATGGATTAAAATAATTTTATAAAAATTATCTTTCATAAATTCCAGTTCATTCAGCTTCATTTCATCAGAAAAAAAATGTAAAAGTCATTTTCTTTGAAATCAGAAATCAGTTCGACTGTCACCAAGTCAGGTTTGCTAACCTCTCTAAGGAAGTCATCTGACTCAAGTTTTCTATCACTCTTTGTCGTTCCAGGTGCACTTCTTGACAATTTTTTTAGATTCCTGTCCAGAGACTCCTCCAGGAATCTAGAAGGACCATGAAGAATGCATCAAGGACTTGATTAAACAACAGATAACATGTGTACCCAGCACACTAACCTCATTTGCAAGCTCTCACAGTAAATGATTGACAGCTGATGCCCTAAGCAAAACTGCTGTTTATAAAGTCCTTTTCAGTCCAGCTACATTAGTCTCTCCACATAGCAGAAGGCAGTACACTGCTATCAAAACCAAGTCTGTGACTGATAATATTGAACTCTTCATTACCCCAAGTGTTGCTGCAAGTAATACCATGAGTTTGGACACCACCGTTCAATAAAGGCTCATTATTATAAATATTCAGTTTATGTCATGTCGAGAACAAACAGCTTTGCAGCCAAGGTGAAAGGGGTGAATTGCAAATAGGTCTAGGTTATGATAGAGACAGTGCCCTATTTTTATGAAGTGACCTTGTAGCCTGGCACCAAACACAAGTTCGGTGGAATACTCTGGATCCTGTGTATTCAAACAAAACTGGTTGGTTGTTAGCAGTTTTTAGAAAAACTAAATAATGGAAGGAAGAAGTGCTGTCAAATTATGCAGAGCAGGGTTCTTCTGTTGTTTAGGTCTGATATTTCTAATACTTTTAGTAAGGTTCAAATCTTAGCAAAGATTGATTTTATTTTTTTTTTTTTAAAATCCTGTAATAGTTTCTTGAATTAGATAAGACACCAGAGATAAATTCTGTCTGGCATTACAGTTCATGTGACATAAGAACAGAAACTTATCCCGGCCTCCTCTCCTAAATTCACTTTCTCTATGCCAGAGGTGGCTGCATGCAGTACTGGCTGTTCAGAGCTGGCTATGCACCAGAATCTCCCAGCAAAAGAGCTGCTAATCTCTCCCTGGGAACAGCACCCAGATTGCTCTGCCTAAAGTCACAACACACCCTTCTGGTTCCTTTGTCCACTCTGTATTTCAGCCTAATTAACCAACAGTTTCTAATGATAAAAATAATAAAAGAAAGAAATTACTTCCCAGAACTATGAATACATTGATTCACATGTGCTGGGCACTTGCCCTGCCAGCTTTGTTGCAAGAGGAAAAAGGAATAATGATAAAGACTTTCATTTGTCCAAGTTCCTTATTGCACTTGTGTACTATGTGAGTCAAATTAATCAAGAACATCACTGGATCTGCTGGTGGGTTGTTCCCTGAAAATTTGGGGCCAATAAGGGTGCTTGATCATCTAAGCTAGACTACAGCAATGGTCCATATTTACAATATATACTCAAATCCTGCAGAACCTCTTAGAATGCAGCAGAGACAAGGGACTCCAGGAATACATGCACCATAATCCCATCCCTTTCAGATTATGTCCTTTACATTTCTTTCCTCTAAAGGGAGCCCATTTTCACCTGTCCCTGGCATATCTAGGGTCCCTCTTACCTCAGCATCTGAAAATCTCACAACTACATGAAACGCCAATGGTGTAACTTTGCAGAGCCACAAAGAACAGGTCATACATAGCTGAAATACTGATAGCCAACAGGGAGCAGAACTAATAAGGAACTGTGATCCAGAAGAGAGGCAGATGAAGTGCTGCCTTGCCTTGCTAAGAAAGAATTATAAAGGCCAGCCCATCCCTCATTCATTCATAAAAGGAGAGAACAATTAATTTCCTGGAGGCAGGAAAGCAGGAGAAAAAAATCACTTATTTTTTAGGGAACGGTAAACTCTTACATAGGAGTGTCATGAATATCCAGATAGAGTGGAATGATTCAGTCCCAGTCGAGGAAGAAAGTCCCACTGATAGCAGACATATGTCTCAGAAAAAAATTTAGACATGAAACTGTAATCTTAACTTTTTAGGGAATTTTTCTAAAAACCTTAATTGAATTCCTGCTTAAGAAGGAAGAAAAAAAATGTGTGCTGAAGGTCTTTCAGTAATATTTTTAAAGATTAAATCCCTGGAATATTTTCCTTTCTACCTCATCAACCATTCCTCCCTTACAGAACCACAAAAACTGTCATTCTCCCCAACAGACTTCCCCTACCAAAGTTACTGATCTTACACGAGACATTCAGAACAAGAGGAGCACCACCCCTAAGCTGCTGAAATTTGAAGTGGTACCTCTAATGGCAATAGGCACTAATATGCTCAGTGTGGCAGATGAAGCAGGGACATATATTTCAGGTGAGTTATGAGATGGGCATGGGGCTGAACAATGAGCCTTGTAACATTTTAACCTGGTGCAACTCATCAACTCACGCTCAGTCAGAGCCCAAAGTCAGCAGTCTTTTAAAACTAATTGTAACCAAGAAGTATTTTCCCTAACCTGATTCAGTGCAGCTTTTGAAGTCTTCAATAACCACTAGGTCACTATATGTTTTGACCACCTCATGTTATCCTGTTCAGAACCCTCCAGTCTGACAGACAACATTAAAAGACATGGCATGTCCACTCCTGAAACATCAGCTCCTCATTCATGTACAAAGCGCACTTCCCTGTCAACACAGGGGGTATGAGGTAGAGTATCTGCTCAGCCATGACACAGGCCATTCATGCAGTTCAAGACATCTGAGACAGTTCCCATCATCAGCTTTCCCACAAAATTAGTACCAGTCAATGTGCATGCATGTCTGAAAAGGGGAGTCATATTCAGCAGAAACATCTGGAGAGTGACTCAGAAGAAACTTTTTGTTGGCCCAATGGCATGGTTTTGTCACCTATGATGTCACTGTCAACTCAGTCTGATCTTTCCAAACAACAGGCCCATGCATGGCCAGCATAAATCCCCGCTGTCACTGGCAGGGGCTTAACACAGCCCCGCAGCAACAAACTGAGCAAGGCTTGAAATGCACTTGCTGATGCCTTCAGCTGGGATGGTGCAGGGATTCCTGCCCTAGGACACCTTCCTGTCCCTCATCCTGAGATTACCCAGTCTATGATTGGGAATAACAACCTCAGAGCAGAGAAGGATCAGCTCTTGAACTGCTGCAATTTACAGGCAAATAAATGAAAGAAAACCATAGCCAGTGCCAGTTTACTGTAATATGCTGGGCTGTAAATGGTAACAGTTCAAGAGTTTCTGGGCCATCCCTGCTCTGGAGCCAGCAATCTCAGGAGAAGGAAGCATAGTGCTGGGCGGGCGGTTGGGAGCAACGACGCTTCAGCCATACCAGTTTAATCTTAAACTGTGAGTCGACACCTCTGCTGAAGTGATGTGTCTCACCAAGGATTGCACAGCCTTTCCCCCAAAGAGGTCAACAGAGAGAAGGTGAAGATAAAACACAGAGAGCATAGGCATTTGAAATAACAGTCTCACAGTGCTTATTCATCCAACCCATACCCTGAAGAGCAGAATGCCACCTGAGCAAGGACAACATGCATAAGTAAAGTGAGCCTGAGTTATTTAAGGCCCTGTGCTCATTTTGGTAAACAGGTGAACACTCAGGCAGTTGACAGAGCTACATTACTACATAGCATTGCCCAAGGCCTTGTCTCAGTTCTGCGGATGATAAAATGGGGACGCTATTCTACAGAAGTACAGCTGGGAATCCCCTGGTGGCATTTGGTGAAGGTTTGGGGAGTCTAAAATGCTAGGTGCCTTTCTGCTGCAAAATATTTAATATGACACAACTAGAAACAGCAAGAAATACAGGACCTCATGAAATTAGCTGGGCTGTTTCTGTGCAAAGGCAATGCAGGCAACTGTATGTGGCAACAGACTGCCAGGGTCAGTGAAACAGGCAAACAAGGGTAGCATAGACTTGGCTACATCAGTTCTCCAGAAAGCCAGACCAGCTGTTTCTGTCTCCAAGAGAAATATCTCAGTGCCCAGGGCATTTGCTACTGCTGAGAAGAGGAAGAGGTTTCCCCCCCAGGAAGAGCCACCACTCCTCCCAAACTTACTGTGAAGGTCCCATCACTGGAATCCACTCTGCACGGCCATTTCTCCTGCCTCTCTCCCTCTGGGGGCAGGGGTGGCCTCTCCTGACTGCTCACACTATGGGCATTCAAATTCAGTGGTGCCTATGCCGCTGAGAAACCTTGAACTAAAGCTGCACATAATCATTTCCTATGTGAACGTTACTCACACAAGCCACCCATGAAAATAAAAACTGTGATTCACCTGACAAAGAACTACTACTTTGAGCAAACCTTGTAGGATCAGGTTCACAGATCATCCCTGATAGCCTAAACAGTTAGTGTTTATGTGGTATCAGAAACAGGCATGAGAAGAATTTGCAATTTAGGGCCTCTATCCAGCAATCCATGCTGGCAGACCTGTAAAGGGGTTTGGACATAGTACAATGAGCGATAACAGTAAACAATGGGAGAGAAGAGAGTGAGGGTCATAACTGCAAGACCATCTGGTTGTTTCCATTTGCTGTGTACACATCTTGCTAGTCCTACCGCTAGAAGGACAGGGTTGTTGGACTACCAACTTACTAATGAATAGTTGTGTGTGTGTGTCTCATATACCATTATAGATATCAATAATTGTGACAGCATTTCAGATACTGGCTTCTGAGGAAAGGCCAAAGCATGAATATTTCTGACTAGAAATATATCAATATGCAAAAGAATTTGGTACACGTGAAAATTTTGGTACAAGAATTTTTAAGCGTTATTTCATGGGTGGGTATTTTTCCTTATCCTCTCAGGTTTTCTTTAAGATTTTTTAATTCCCATGGCGGGATCATTAGCACTTGGATGGTGAAGCCCATAACTGTCATTCTAGGTACCAGGACAAAAGAATAAATTACAATAAAATGAGGAATACTGTATGCTCTTTGGTAGGACACATGAAGGAGACTCGATTATTTGCAGTTAGTCAATATGGATCAATATTGGATTTATCTCTAATGAATCTCCACTAAGCTTCCAAATCAATTAAGAGAAAACAGATTAGGCAGATGCATCTTGCTCTGTGCTCTACCTGCAACCAGATGTGGACTTTACTAAACCACATGTGGGAGTGAAAACAGAGCCAAGGGCCCTACTCAGAGAATCACCTGCCACTTGACCATATGGTTTCAACCTTGGAGTCAGGTAGCAAGGGCATTCCAGCCTTTTGCAATCTGTGAGCTGACCGAGTGGGAGACATGCTCAGAGATACCGTGAACTATCCAGGAGGGGCAGAACCAGGGCTGGAAGTAGAAAATGGCACCTCTCTCTACCGAGGAGAAAATCTTAGATTTGAGCATCTCCTCGCTTAAATGAGTGGTTTCACAACAGTTCCATTAAGGTCAAGAGTGTAAAACTGCAGAAAATAGAAGACTCAAGCCTGAGGTTTGTTTGAACATCCTCTATCTGAATTCTGACAAGGCTGCTTTCCAGCTTTGGTACCCAGAAAACTTTTTCTAATCCATAAAAAGAAGTGAGGGGAAACTTTGAGCTGCTTAGGAGATAAATCCCACTTTCCATACCACTGTTTTAGCAGACAAGAGGACGTAAAGCAGACTGCCAGGGGGCTCGAGGGGCTTTCTTTCCTGCCGCTCGTTTTTCATCACCAATCCCGAACAGACCCCAAAACTCAGACTAATTAAAGACAAATAATTAAGCACATTCAGACTGGGAAGGTTGGCAGACTCCCACTGTATTGTGAGACCACCTTGGCACTTAAATGGTTAGGGACTATATCCCACAACATCATGCTCATCTCATTGTGGTAGAGAGCTCTTGAGAATGTTATTAGCTGGGTGTTCGCCTTGCCGTTTTTCCACATGAGGCAGATGGGTAATTACGAAGCTAATAGTCTGATTGAGAGAAATCAGATGCAGTGGTTTGCCCAATTAGATGATACATTAGCTTCCTTCTTTGTAAGCAGCTAATGTGTGAAGCAAAGTGGTATTTTTGAGGGTCAGAATCCTTAAACAAGTGCCGAGTTGCAGATTATTGTGTCTCTCTTTTTTTTTCTAATGGAGGGAAAGTGCTAAGTCTTCATTACTAAAAGCATAGAAAATGCAAATCAGGCTCTGAAACAAAAGAGTGAAGGGACAGGCGAGAATATTTGGTGTCCAATGTGTCAACCTACAACATCAATTACATTGAAATGCAATGCATGGGAGCCTAATCAAGGATAGTATAATTGTAATAATTGCATGCTTTTGTTGGAGAGCTGCTGCCATTGTTATTGTCAACCATTTGTTTTTCTCTATTGTTTAAGGGGAGAGTATTTAAAATATATATATGTGTGTGCCTATATAACTGTGTATAAATGACTGAAGAGCAGCATAGGTAGAAGGTTGTGTTACTGCACACAGAATGTATGAAGTCTTTCTTATTCCTGTTCTTTGGATGGCGGAAAACCAAAAGCCTGAACTCTGTGAAGGCAGGTAACGCCCAAAACTGAGAAATGGACATTGACTTACAATCTGTGCCAAACAATGAGAGTTACTTTTCCTTTTGCTGACACGTCCCCTGGTCCGGCGAGGTGAGTTACTCCCAGTGACTGGCAAGCCATAAAGTGAGCCAGTAGTAAATCATCCAAGCAATCCCCGAGACACCTCCAGTCTGCCTTCTTACTTCAGAATAAAAAGGGAAGAGGTCAAAATAAACAGCTTCTGTCTTGTTATATTTCCTCCAGAGCTGCAATCTGTTTCTGCCATTTAAAAGGATTTTAAAAAATCCCCAATCTTGATGAATGCATTCAAGACAAATGAACACTAAGGAGAGTACTGAATAGAAAAAAAAATAACAGCATGAGTTTACTCAAGATCTTGTTAAGGCAGAAAGAGGGAGTAAGAGCCTCCTGTAAATAAACCAGTGGTATTTTCCATATCCTGAAGTTGGGCTGGAAATTCTTCTTATAGCAAAGTGCTCAATATTCAGATCAAATGAGAGGTTTATTTTCTAGCATCACTTGGGCTTGCCAATAGGTTGAAACGGAGGCACAATAGAAACGGGCTAAAACATTTAACATAGCTGTTAAATCTCATTCTCCACAGCTAAAAAAGAACAATGCTGCACCGTCTTTACTGAGAATACACTCTCCTGCCATAGCAGGCTTTTCATGTATCTCTAACAATCCTGTACATACTCCAAAACTCACACTAATTAAAAGCAAATAATCAAATACATTCAATTTGAAAAGTTGGCAAACTCGCTTGTATTATTGTGTTAGCACCTTGGCACCAAAATGATCACATCGTGCTAATCTCATTGTGCAGGAGAGCTCTTGAGCATATTATTCAGTAGGTCTGCTCCCTGTCCCCCACCTCCCAGACCCATCCCATCCTCCTCCACCGCCAGCACTCTCTTTCTTTAACTAGATAAAGAAATGAAAATGTAAGCAAAGATAAGCAAACCCAGGACAGTATTTTCATCATATTTCACTCAGAGGCAACCAGAACTTGTGCTACCTTTTACAGAGATTTCCTTTCATCCTGGTTTCGGTTCATCTCCACAGATACAGCTGGTAAACCTGAGATGCTTTAAAATAAACTAAGCAGACTGCATTTGTTTCTAACTAGCTCTCATATAACATTATTACATTATTGTACAGAGTACTTGACTACCACAGCAAGGTGAACAGTATAAATGCAATAAATAAAAGACTACAAGAGTTAGCAGCTTATGAATGATCAGATGAAGAAATCCAGAAGGAAGCATCTTAGGATTTCTTCTCTTCGGAAGTTTTATTTTACAGGTAAAATTTCTTTCTATTTGCTGTGCAATAAACGCAAAGCTGTCTTTGCTAACAGCAACATAATACAAATTAAAAAACAATGTTTTTTTCATACACTGTACAGAAGAAGGTTTTGTTTTCTTGACAGGCTTAATTTATACAGAGAAAAACCTCTCTGTAGTGACACTTGTAAAAACATGCCTGCCCCTGTGGTAAGAGGCCACCACTTTCTGAAGGACATGATATATTGTAAACTTAGAATGGATGATATTATAGAAAGGCCTCTACTTTTATGGCTGAAAAAAGTTGCACAGGACAGCTTAAACATATGGCACTATTGAAGTATTAGGTCTCTCTGAGGTCTATGTTTTAAGGTTGTGAAGTCTTTCATATACAGGCCTGCGCATACACCTGAAGCTAAAAACTCACCCCATATTGATGACCATTTGTACACTATGAAGAAGTATCAGTTTAAATTTCTGCAACCGTCTGGGAGGAATTTTCCCCAAACAGACCAGTAAATCAAGACTGAACAAACTTTTTATTAATAAAGATGTATTCATTCCAGTGTTTCTAGCCACTGTATTTTTCACATCTCCAATGTCCACCACAGTGGATATGACCATGAGTCGGGATAGGTACAACCACTCAGCACTAGATTTTTTGCCTTGTTTTGGAAAGATAGGCTGGAATCTATATATTTCTCCCAACATTGCCCTGTTCTGGGCTAAGGGGAGCATTACCCTTTCCCATCAAGTTTTTGACTGGGGTCCTGTGTCTGTGCTCAGATATGTATTTGATTATTAAATATATGATCTCTATGGGTCCCTTCCAACTTGAGATATTCTATGATTCAATGATATGGCCTGCCATCTGCCACTCAGCACTTACTGTGCAGGTGGTAAGTTTTTGCCTGGGTTCCAGAGCCTCTTTTGAGAAAGCACTGCATCTAAAGAACCGTACATTAAAGGTTTGTGACAGGAGAAATATATATTTCCTTAATTTCTTAACATTTATTGGATAAAAACACATTAAAATTAGGCAAGTGTCCACGCTGCAGAAATGCAATGCTGAAGGGGTCACTGAAGGCCCTTCCTGACAGGAACGGGAGGATACCACTCAGCTTTTAGTACAAAGACACCCACAGGAGATGGTGGCATGCTGATATAGTTTTTAACTGGGAAGGGCACTACATAAGAGAGTCCAATTAATTTGTGACCTTCAAGACAGTTAATTCCCAACTGTCCATATGCACTTCGTGACCAAATAATGAAGGAAGCGCATATGACTGAGCCACTTATAAAACAAAAACAAAACAAAAACTGTTGGAGAGTCAGTCCCACTGAATAGTCCCTGAACTTCACAGAGGTGACTGTGCTGTGCTTTGCACCACCTCGTAGGCTCCGTCCCTGCTAGCAGTGTCTGAGGACTGCCCAAAAGCCTGCAGACAGACCTACATCTAGTGGCCCCACAGCGGTAAAGCCAGATTCATTTTAGAGTGAGGCAGCACAGGGTGCCCAAATTGTCCCAGGGCAGCATGGTGAAGAAACACAGCTTCCATATACCCTGTTCCTCTAACCAGAAGTTTTAGATAGCTATAAGCCTGGCTTCTTAAAACGCACATGAATCTTTCTGTTGCATTCAGCAGGTTTAAATCAGGCACTGCATACGGACAGGCCAAAAGATGTATATTGATGTTATTTACATTAACGACTATTACATGTTACTAGTACAATGTTTTGTTCATGAAGTTTGCAGTTAAATCCTGCTAAAAGAAAAACCGTGATTCTCAAGGAATAAGTAGTTACTGGACTAAGTAAGTTCTACTTCGAGTTGTTCCTAAATTTCTGTCTGTCATGAAGAAAAGTTGATCAGCCAACACGGGAAGTATCAACAGCACTGCCCAAGCTTGGAAAGCCCTCAGGCTCTGCAGGGAGGGCTCCCATTGATACTACCAGGAGAAATGCTTGTAGACATCAGGATAGCATATGGCCTCTGAAATCAATATTGGTTTGCAGCTTGACATATGGATGGATAGATACCACAGAGAGATTGAAATAAATATGACAAACTAAGTCATACAAAGAAAAACATGTATACACAATCACACTCGAACAGATGCTTTGGCTGAAATAGGTGATTTAGAGGAACACATTGTAGATCTGAGAAACGGAAAAATTAATCTGAAACTTACAGTAGCATAATGCACTTTTGCAAGCAAAACTGAAGGAGGATTCAGAGAAACTCCTCAGGGACAATGTTAAGAGAAGATACTGGTGAAGAAGTTGATGAACTTGCTGTAGATTTAACAGCAAATCTAACAGAATACTTCCCTCCCCCAGCTTCCATATACAATTGGAACAGAGAGGTTTCAAAAAAACAGCCCCATAGCATGAAAGAGAAGGAGAAGGTGGATTTCTCCTAGGCATTAAAACACACTGATGCGAACACTTCAGTCTTGTTTGTGGTTTAACGCATTACCCCAGAGATCTGAATGTGAAATCTGGACTTAAGGAAAAAAATCCTCATTTAGCAAATAAAGCACTGCAATAGCTATGTGTGAAAGTTCTTCCAGCACTGTTTTCTGCTTGCCATATGGCCAACTTTACCCACATTAACAGCAACTACTGAGCAAAGCCTCAGCATTTTGAAAGAGAGAGAGACAGAGAGAAATACAAAAGTCTCATCAGCAAGCATGGCCTAAGGAACACCCGGTTGCCTCTTTACACTGATACTTTATCTTTGTCTGATGCTAATAAAAACATCAGGAAGTATCAGCCCCAGAAAATTTGGAATAACTTACATACTTCAGTGGTCTTGTAGCTACATTCTTAGTTTCAAACCATTTAAGCCACTCCAGTGTCTAGCGTTGCATATCTAGTGTCTGTTAGGAGAAGTCCTAAGACTCATAAGGTTCAGGAGCTAGCAGAAATGCCTTGTTTCTGTTACATACATGCATACACACATCCCATAAGGAAGAGGATTCCCCCAGTCTTCCATCCCACAAAAAATACTCCTCACCTGTGCTTAGCCCTGAAAAGAAAAGGAAAGAGGAGTGCATTTCTGGTTTGCAGAATTTACCCCAATGGGAAAGAATTTTTTACATCCCTTGTTTCCAGGGATTCAGGGAACTGTTTGCTGTCAGCTGAGCCAGAAAACAGGTTATTGCATCCCTCTAAAAGCCAAATGTCTACATTTACAACAGGTGATACCATTTACCTGAAAAGGGCTGCCTCATTCTTTTTCCCACAGACTTCAGTAGCACAGTACTTGGAGACCAGCCCTAAGCACAGGCCTCTGCAACACAGAGAGAAGGGCGATCAGCAC
>VZTL01046742.1:181-18028 GCA_013400535.1 Scopus umbretta
CTTTTCTTTGAGGGGCAAGGAGGCAAGGGTAGATTAACTGGAAATAAACTGGTTAAAAGAACCAAAATGTATAAAACTTGGCAAGGAACTGCTAGTTTTAGCAAGGTTTTAAATACCTGTTAAACTGTAGTACTCTGAGGTGACAGTGGATTTGGGATAGCTCATTCCTCCTGCTTTTTCTTTTAAGTATGATACTTGAATATTGCAGCCAAACCGAAGTTTGATTGCAAACAGACTTATGTCCAATGTCATTACACTAACTCCGGGGGATGTGATTAACAGGACTGTGATAACAGGATGTGATACAGGACTCTGGAGGATTCTCTCTCTGTCAGTCTGGTCCAAAAGTACTAAAGCGTCCCAGAACCAAAAGTGGGCAGATACCTCAGAAATTATATTTTCACCTTCTTGTATTGCTAAGCCTATGGAAATAAGTTCTGCCAGACCGAACTGGCACTGTTCAGAGCTAGCTTTGGTGTTTTGCATCAATGGCACTAGGTAAATAGCTAGAGGAGAAGCAAAGTACAGAATGGTAACTTTTTGTAGGCAATGGAGATGCAAATATACTCTTATTTCTCTCAAACTAAATCTTCTTCCTCATCTACTACATTTTAGGCTTGAAAGTAGCGACAGGTGCATAGAGGGTTTTCTACATGTCCTGCAAGACACCAAAGGGTTATGCATATTTCCATAGGCTCCTTAAGAGCAGACTTTCACCTCATCCATAACCTTGACCACTGGGTCACTCATTTCCACGATAGTCAGCTTTGGGAAAGTTACAGAAGATACTGTGTATGCTAGTATCCTTTAAGAAGGATGAAAATGAAGTTCTCTCCTGGTAAATGCACTTGCGGGAGGGGGTGGGTGTTGAGGCGGGGAGAGAAAGCCGGCGGGGGCAGGGGGGGGGATGTTTAACCAACCTTCTTAAATCTTAGTACTTACAGTGAAACCAATTCTGAGAGGGTGAGTTTGTGTTAGACTTGAGCCTCCCATGACAAATTTGTTTGAACGTGAGCATAATAATTCATAAACAGTAAAAGGCAAACTGGGAACAATATATATATCTCCCTGTTCATAGAGTGCCTGGACTCCAGCCAAAAACAATCTTATTTTCATGAAACAATCAATTTTCTTGCATATGGCAATGTAAATTTGACCATAAGTAATTAAAATACTGAAATTCATATTCTCTATTTTCTGATGTACTAGTATTTGCCCAGCCAGGCAGAGATTCATAGAGGGCATTTTCTTTTCTAAGCTTTCCTTTTTCCTCTCATCTGGTTTTTCTAAGCTGTCTAGAAAAATGTTAATTAATATTCTTGCATAATATCCAGATATAACTTTTGAGGATCAAGAATTAAATCACATAAATAAAATGTTCAGATTAAAATTACTACATGTGATCACTTCTTCTTACCACATTCATATGAATTAAAATTGTTCTATGCACATACAGGAGGAGAAGGCTCTACAGGAGGAAAAAGCAACTGATTACTAACAAACATCACTTTAAAAACTGTAGAGCAGAAAAGTAATTTCACATCTTAGATTCTGCCTAACCCATTAGGTTGAAAACATAGGCAAAATTAAAATACCCTCTTGGCAAGATCCCAGCTTTTAAATGCAAACTAGCTGTCCATTACTGTCTAGTCAATTTTTGGTCCAATTGACTTGAATTCTAGAAAAACTAGTACTACCCATATCTACCAAGTTAAAAAGCCTTTAAGGTTCAGTGATACTCATTCCTGACATTTCAGATTTAGCAGGAGGTTAATTAGACACAGTTTCAACACTGCTGTGTTGCTTTAGGGCATAGCACAACAGGCCAGTTTTTAGCTAGTTGTGAACTTAGAAGTCTTAGGAGATACCAGCTTGAGACCTACGGCAGGTTTAAATTGTCTTTTTTCCTGCACATTTAGGAAATATAGTGAAATTCTATTCCACAGCATAAACTAATTGGACAAACTTTTGTCAGTGATGTGGTGCTTAAGGCCAAAATGGAGACAATCTTTATCTCTTTCATGTGATGACTTTTAGGCACAGTGCAAATTATAACATCCAGATGTCTGTATCCACCAGGGCTTAGAAAGTTGCACAGTGGTATGGTTTGTCTTGGTCATTGCCAACCTGCTACTGCATTTATACTTGGACACACATGAACCTAATTTGCTCTGGTAATTTCTTGTAAAGCACTGAAGATTAGCATTTTATTACAAAAGGGTGATAAAACTACATAAAGAAGGAAGTCAATAACTCATCTATGAAATTATAACCTTGAGTGGCATTAATAAGAAGTGATGAAATAGAGGTGAAAAATATGTATATATTGCCTCTTTTATACAGTACAATCCTAAATTGTCTCTTGACACTATAACAATTCTTTTTTCAGGTAACAGTGATACAAAAGGATGTTTGTCTTGATATATTCCAGATATCCAGTTAGCATGGTATATGTTATGCTGTATGTTAGAAACCCAGTTAGCAAATTCCCAGATAGGCAAAAAACCACTACTTTCATTTCTGTGGTTTTGTTTCTTCATTGTGTTCATGTTTGTGAATGCTTCAGTTCTTTCAATCTTGACCTCCAACTGATATTTCTGAAGTCTGGAGTAGGTTGAGGTACCACATATAAGACCTCTGTGGAAAAATGGTTCTATGCAATATCATTCTGTCAAGGCAATGGAAGTAGTCTCTGAAATTAAGTCTGATCTGACCTCTTTACCTATTTAAATTCCATTTATGCATGTTTTATCACATCAGCATCCCAATAGATGTTACAGAAATAAGGATGGTAAGTGCTAGGTCCTGCACTTTGGTCACAACAACCCATCCAACACTACAGGCTTGGGGAAGAGTGGCTGGANTAAGCCTTTCTTTTAAAGTCTCCTACCCAAGTACTCACAGAGTCCAATCTTATTGAATTACAGAGAACCAAGTTTGGAGTGAGATGAAACTGTTCCTAAATATTTCTCTTTTTTTTTTTTTCTTCAGTCAGCCTATGTCATTAATATCAGGTACACCTCCATTTCTTGTGGAATTTTTTATAAGGCAGCAATTTTATTGAAAAACCAGGCTAAGACACATGAATTCAAAGAAAGACTTCTTACGGGCCATAAGATATGATAAGATATGGGCCATGGGATGTATTAGTGACGTAAAACTCAGTTCAGTAGAACTACAGAGAGGAAGCATCATGGACCATCAGGTAAGGAGGGCATTCACTCCTATCACCACTGCAAATGCTTAAAGAAAAATCATACCCTTCCTTGCTCATCCTTTTTTCCAAGAACAAAGCTTTGTTGTTCCCATGAGAGAGCACTGAACAAGTAAAATAATACATGTTACTGACAGCACAGATGCCTGAATTTGGGCATTTGCTATTTCATGAACAGAGAAATGTGCTATGATTGAGAAGACAGGTGTTACAGGCTAAGACAGAAAGGCCACGAAGACTACTAGGCAGGTGCAGCTCTCTCCGTCTTGAATCTCCTTCACAGAACAGCAATTAAAAAGTCTTAAAGGCAAGGCTTTGGTACACTGCAAAATACAGGTGTCCTGGGATGAAGGCATTTCATCCCAGGGCTGTTTTTTATTCAACTAATACTCACAGGTATGCTTGCTGCATCC
Source organism: Scopus umbretta (assembly GCA_013400535.1). NCBI lineage: Eukaryota > Metazoa > Chordata > Aves > Pelecaniformes > Scopidae > Scopus > Scopus umbretta. The sequence goes on from VZTL01046742.1 coordinate 3,809, forward strand.
TTCAGGTTTAATCAGGAGGCAAAGAAACTGCTCTATGTCTCTGTTGGTCTCCCTGGAGAAGACAGAGGGCTTTTGACACAGGTAGTGAAAGTCTACCTTCTCTCAGGCACCTACTTTGCTAAAAGGTACCCACTTGTCCAAGTGATTCTCACTCATCCTCTGTTCTCTAACACACTTCCATTGTTTCATATTCTTAAAAATAAATATTGTTTAAAATACTAAAATAAAGCAAAACAATTACACTTTTTAAGAATATATTGTCTGAAGTCCTTTCAAAATAATGTATGTTTATTCTGGCTGAAGGGCTTATTATTTCTGTTTGGTTCAAAAACATAAAATCAGTCTACACTTTCAAAATCTTTTTTTTTAATGCTTTTTAAAGAGGTGCATAATTTGAAATGTGTGGAAAAATTGTAGCATTTCTGACTATGCTAAAATGTTAAATTGCTTTATTGTTTTGCAGTTATAGTTTGAAAACTGAAATGCATGAAAATTATTTTTTTTACAAAATAATGCTCTTCAAAATAACCAGGGGGAAAAATGTTAAGCCTGTAACTTCATTAAATAAATTGCTTCTTCCAATTTTTATAAGCTCAGCAACTGGAATTCTCATTTCAATTTTTTTTTTTTTTTTTTTACCCTGTAACTCAGAAATACTGTTATGAACAATATTACCTGTTTTTTCAGGACATAAATGACGTAGGGCATAGCTGAAGTAGTTCAAAAAAACAGCCAGCCAGTTCTACGCTTGAATCAAATTGCCCCAAATGTAAGAGAGATGTTTAAAGTCTTTACATTGTCTCAATAGAAATACTGGAGCATGAACTATATTTTTAAAATTATTTTGAACTTCATTAAGACTAGAATCTTGATCTTCTGTATGTTCCAAAATTCTATTTTGAAAGTAGATTAATTCTAAAAGAACTAAGTTTCCTTTCCATGTTTTTGACTGTTCACTTAATTATCTTTGAAAATTGTTCATCTTTAAATCTTATAATGCATGAATTAGGTTACTAAAACTTACCATATTGGCACAAGAGTATAAGGTTGATTTTTCTGCTTTGAAACCTTTTTTTTTTTAAATGTCTCTTCCTCCTTTACTTCTATTTTCTTCTATTTTCTAAAATCTACTTTTGTGTTCTCTTTTCTTCTTCTTTCCCATGCTCTAGCATTTCAATAGCTTCACTGCAAAGACAATAAAGGTGTAATTATGTTTATGAGTGGGAAAAAGAACCACAACTGAATTACCTACACTATTGCCTTAAATCTGTATCTGTTAACTGTTTTGTGTTTAAATTAATTAGTAATATTTGTTTCATCTGGATTACATTAAGCAAAAATAAACAGTGGCTATACTTATTTACAAATTAAATCCACATGCTTTAGTCTTGGTTATCCCATGGTTTTGTATCAGTAGCAAGCCTGCCAGTGTATCCTTCTGAATACATATACACAATTGCTGGATTAATTTTAAAAAGTGTTAAGATGGAAAGACTTTGATTTTCTTTGGAGTAGGTTGCCAGGAGATGAATGCATGTGCAAGCTACCTCAAGCTGAGAAAAAATAGCTGAAGAATAGCTTAAAAAAAAATCTATAGATTTTCAATGTTAAAAAATATAGAAGGGAAGATTATCTCCATGAGAATCCAATTGCGGTTATTCCTGGAGTTCTATACAGTTTAAGGACTGATTCCCACCAATAAACAGACTTCCTGTTTTCTTCCACAGATATTGTGAAAGTGTTTTTTAATTTTCTACTTATGTCCCATGTCATTTTTTCTCTGCAAATTGACTGTTCTTCCCTGTATGACAAGAAGACAGGACAAAAAGTATAACTCATCCAAAGTGATGTGATGGATCATATTGCCCTAAATGTCCCTTAATGGCATTCCGGCATCATAAGTAGGTAGTTTTCTCTCATTTATGTATGGTGGGGAGACAACTGTGTTTGCAACTGATGCTTAGCAATTTATTTTTTTGACGCATCTGAACATGTTTTCCAGTTTGACCTTGGCTGACTCAATACCCAAGACAAACCTTGGAGTTGTGTTTGGAGTATGACAGATACTGCAATTTTTAATTGTTTCAATATGTCCTTTTTTAATAGAATAATGTCTAATTAGTTTATTTTAAATTAAGCTATATGACACAGTATAGATTCAATATAATGTTTAAAAACAATTCTTATGAAGATTTAGCAGCTTTTGGGAATCGTTTCCTTTTGCACACAAAGTATGTACACTTTGTTATTTTCACACATAAGGATCCTGTGTATGAAATGGAATTATTTGTAATTTTAATGAGTTTAGCTATTTGCTCCTCTGTGACCCAGACTTAAAAAGCTTGCATTATCAAGCTTCGAAACAGCATTTGAAAACCTATCTTCTCTCAGGATCCTATCTTCTTCATCAGAACTTGAAATCTTATCTTATTATACTTCCAGTTTTATCTGTAACACTTATTGGGTTTTAATAGAGAGCTTTGTCTGTTTTGATAACTGCTTAATATTTTCCTTTTGCCCCCTCAAGTTCTGATTCTTTGCTGCCTATTCTCTCAGAAATCACTCAATATTCTTGAATAAGAGCCAAAAGTTTTCTGGGAACTGGTTTCGTCATCTTGTCATCTGAATAGGCTTTTTGGAAGAGATTCTTTTTCTAGGACAGGCAGCCCAAGATTACCTTTGTTGCAGAGCTGCAAATACTGGAGTATTTGAGATATGCCAGGATAGCGCAGAGAGTCTGGGCATCCCTGATTTTTCCTGATTCCTCTGCATTCTTTTACTGAAATGGCACAGCAGACAATTTACTCATCTGCAAAGACAACAAAAAATTTGGTTTGTCTTTGTTTTGTTGATATTTTTAATCAATGTTGTCTCCTCTCTGGCACTAAACTTTTCCATCATATCCACATCACGTTAGGGAGGCAGGGGAGAATCAAAGAGAAACCCTGACTGGACTGGACTACAAAAGCAAGTTTACTCTGTAATTCATCACTTGAAAACTCCACTTTTTTGTCAGCATCAACACATCAAGCATACATTTTTAGCATAAGTATCAAGCATACTGTGATATGTCTGTATTTCTAATTCTTTAGCACAGGTCCTTGTTACTTTCTCAGTGGGTTATGCAGGACCCTTTGCTGCCAGTAAATAACAGGTCAAATGCTCTTTATTTTCCTTCTCCAACAGGATCACAGTGACAAGAAGATGCCTGTGGGTACAAATCTTCAAACTCAGTATTGTGTGTGTTGTAAACCTGATAGTCCACACAGCCAGAAGCGATTACTCAAATAAGAGAATAAAGAAAACAGAGTTGTAATCACCATTCATTGGTTTAGAAATGTCATGCCAGCCACATTTCAGACATTGTATGATATTAATGCTAATCAGCATATATTAGCAGCCAGACATGTTCACAACTGTTCTAACAGCTGAATGCCTCCAAGCTAAATTGATTTCATCCCTTAGACACCCATTAACACCTCTCCTTCCCATTTAGATAATAGAACACAGTTGTTCAGGAGTGTTTATGAAATGACATTCATTTGATTGATAAGTGACCTTGATAGAATGAGGATATATGCTTGCTGGAATTTAAAGGATCACCTTCCTTGCCAATAACCTTGTCAGAGTTACAGGCCTCCAGATCCTTAGAGAATTCATAAGTGCACAATCAGTAAATATTTATCTAATTTTTTTCCATGAGAAGTGTGTTTGGGAGGATTAACTTTTAAATAACATCTTGCATATGCACACTAATATTCTAATTGTAGAAAGTGCTGAAGAAATCTGAGAATGATGGTCTAGTTTTAAAAATAAATCTGTGTTTAATTATTTGTTTTTTGTAGCTTAATCTATTTTGAAAAACTCACTGGCTCTAGTGGACTATTCTTATTAAGATTAAATGAAATATTGAAGCTTCATATATTGTTAATTTTATAGGGCATATCACCTAGCTATGATTAATTAAGAATATTGGAAACCTCTGATACAATGCCAGAAAAAAACTCAGTTTAATAAGGAAGGTTTTCTAGAGCTGCATTATAAGAGTTTTTCAATAATAGATTAAACAGACTAAATAATTAAAATGTCATTTGATTGAAATCAGACCATTCTCCTTGGATTCCAGCATTACATCCTGTAACAGGCAAGACTATCTTTTCAGCTCCAAAAATGGATGCAATCCTTCCTTTTCTGCATGTTGCTTCAAGGAAAACATCAGAATATAAAAGCAAATGACAAATAATGACTTGAATATATATTTCATAGTTTTAATAAAAAGCTAGATTTGGAATTTTCAGTGATGCTTGAACATACGTACAATCAGGTTATTTGGGGAAAACTACTGAAACCCTCCTTTCTTTGTTCCAGAGAAGATACATGGGATGTGAAGATACTCGGCAATGACTGCATCTCATCCACCCCCAATGCAACCCCTAAGTGGACCCACTTGAAGGCTGGAGCCCTGCTCATCTGCTCATTCTCCTTGTGCAGCTGCTGCTGCTCCTGGCAGGGTAGAAGGACACCTGAGCGTCAGCATCCCTGCCATGGGCATCCCCAACTGCAGCATTTTCTCAAGTTTCTGTGGCAGGGCAGGCAGGCACTCAGGTACCCTTGATATGAGGCTGGATACAAGCAGCTTGTGGGCCAGATGTAGTACACCAATCACTAGTTGGACTGTGTCAATTAGTTGAACTGTTGCACTTAACCATTTTACAGCCCTTTTATAGCTCTTCCTGCTAAAGCTGTTTAACCTATTTTTTTTTTTTAATACTATAAAAATAAATGCTAGTAACAAGAGCTCCCAAGTGCAGGTGTTTCATGTATAGCTGGAAAGCCTCAGCAGACAAGACAGTGGGAAACCCACCCCAGCATATTCCACAAAACTGGCAGATGCTCATCTTGGCTGGAGGCTACAAAGAGATCAAATATATTAATTGCCTGATTCTGAACAGGCACTTGAATGGATGTCTTCCCCTTTACAAGACAGCATGCCCAACATTTGTTTCTCCTTTAAAATTTTTAAATGCAAAGACTAATTTAGAAATGTTTTTGCACCAAATTTGCCAGTAACTGTTACAAGCTATTTCTATTGTATAGAACAGCTGCTTATACTCAATCTCATTTAAATGAGACACAAGTGGAAGCAAAGGCATTCCAGAGTCAGTTCATAGTTATTTGCATAGGTTAATTTCAGGTTCTTTTGGAAGCATATTTTCTCTGTTCCACTACTATAACTCTTTCTGTGTTATTCTTTTTTTTCTCTCTGCTGCTAGAAGTGAAAAGAACAATCAGGTATGATCCTCATGATGTGGGGATCACATAACTGTGCCCTTTTTCAGGATGTTCTTTGCACTAATCAAAGATCTCATATAGTTCAGCAACCACAGTATGTAGTACACTTTTCATCTCTTCCTAGTGAACAATGCTCCGTAACCTACATTTCAATAGTAAGCTAGGTCAGCAAAAGTGAGCAGCTGTGTTCATGGTAGCAGGACATCTTGAGCTTGGGCTCCACTGGGGTGCTCATCACTGGCTGCAGCACAGTGCCATAGGTTTTTCTGCTTTGGGGCTTGCATACACTAGGTGTGGAGAGAGATGCCATAGCAGCAAAAACAGGAGATGCCAATGTTGTTGTTAGGGACTGGGAGTAAGAAGCTCAAATGCACCTTAGATTCATGGTATGAAACTTGACAGCCTGGCGTAGAGCTGAAGACTTATATGAAGACCAGGATTTAACCCTAAAAATACTCAAGAGAATGAGCTTTTGACATAGGCACAGCTGACATAGCATAAGATATTGAGCATGGGATAAATGTTCTTGTTCTTTCAGCATTCAGGGAAATAGGGGTTAAAACAAACAAGAAAAATACCAAGCTACTTTTGAATAAAATACATGGAGTTGTTAAAAGGTCATCAGCACTCTTTTTCCTCATTAGAACAACTGGCAATACTCCAGACTTTGGCTAGCTGCTTGGGTCAAAAGTGTAAAAATTATTTGAAAGTAATGTAAAATAAACATCACAGTGGATATTTCACTGACTGTATTTTTACGTGTGATGCATCATTATCTCTCACATTAATTTTGTATCAGCATGGTATAAAAAAAGACATGGGGCATTGTCATTCTTTAAAGCTCTAGCAAGAGAGAGAGATGGAAAACTAAATTATAACTTAATATATAGGAATAGAATAAATGTAAAATATTTTGTTCACATGTATAGTTGGTAGATATTATTGTCTCTGATCATAAAGACTTCAGGCTGATTTTCAGTTGCCAGAAGTATACTTCCATTTAATTTTGGGGGTTGGAAGGTTACAAAAGGTGAAAGTCAAATGTCTAATTTGTGTTTATCAGATATTTTAAGTTACTGAATGGTAATTGAGTAACCATTGGATCACTGTGATTGCCAATCCAGGATGTGAACATTAAGGATACCCTGCTTACTTCTGCTTTGAACAATTCAGATTGGGTTGCCCAGTTAAAAGAATTGACATCTATATCCAATCCAACAACAGATGGCATCATTTTTATATTTTTGCCAGCACTGATGTTCTATCATATCACACCACATCTATAAGTAAAGCTTTTTAATTGAAGGTATTGTGAGAGAAGACTGCTGGTGTCTTGAAAAATTAATCATTTTATTATCCTGAATGATGTTTGAGATGAGGAAGAAAAAAAGTCAATAGATCCTATAAACTCAATTTCACCGTCAGAGCTCCTGGTATTGTTGAAATTGCATAGGCTGCACATATTTCGCTGTAATGTCTCCTTCCTGAAAATAAAGGTCTACACTCAGCAGTGTTACAATTCTACTCGTGATTTAGCTGCTCCTCATTTCTTAACTCTATCCCAGCCAAAACCGGTACATTGACTCAGCCCTAATTCTGCGTCACAGAATCCCCCTCCATCCCCACCCTTCGTATTGCCAGCAGAACTGCTTGTGGGGACATCCTGTAGATAAAACCAGGGAACTAATCTGACCAAAAATTTGGCAAAATAGAAGCTTCAGAATACAGATTAGTGTCTGTACATGGTATCCTCCTTTCCCAGGTAGCTGTGTTTACACAACAGATGGCTTCACACAGGGTGGAGGCAAAAGAATAAGCAGCATGAAAACACACAGCTTCCAGGAAGACACACATTTTTAATCTACCACTAATTAATAAAACAAGATTTTAACTTGCATTTAGTTTTCTGTAGTCTTGACAACTTTCTGAAATATCTTGGGAGAAAAAGATGAAAAAATTGCCCCAAGTTCATTTGCACCTGAGTTAAATCTCACCCTACCTTCACCCGCACCAAATTTTCAAAGAAAAAACAATAAAAGGAAGACTCATCTCAGTTTTGTAGGGTTTTGCTCTCTTATTTTTGTTTCACAAATAATTTATTTTTGCATTTTATGTGTGAATATAAAAGTCACACCAGAGGTCTGCTCAATCAGATTGAAGGTCCACTAGCAATAGTAGCCAAAATCAGATAGCCGGTGAAAAGTATAAATATATAGTAAAATATTTAAAAGTTAACACTCATTGAAGAACAGTCTTAGCTTTATTTTGCCAAACTCATTAGACTTCATTGGATATTCCAAAGTGTTTCATGCTCGGTATCAGAGAGAAAGAGAAAAAAGATATTTGCCAAGAAACCAATTGTTCTAGACCTGTACAGTAATGTGTTGCTCTATGGAAGTAGTAAGAACTCTCCTTCCAGATGCAGGCTGATTCACCTGTGACTGGGATAAAAAAAGATAGGAAGAGTGAGTTGGTACACGGTAGAAACTTTGTCTGCCTTGGAGGGAGGCTTGTTTGCCTATGCTGACTGAGACTGAAGAGCCAGACCGGACAAAGGCCCAAGACAAGAGGGTTTGCTTGCTAATTTGACCAAACAGCAAAACCAAAACTAAGAGTGAAAAAGTGTGCTACTTACTGGCCCAGAAAGGAGAATAAGTAATACAGAGAGAGTGGTTAATCCTTACCTGGTAAAGAAAGAACTTGGGGAGTTGCTGCTAGGCAGGACGTGGATAGGTCGATGTGACTGTTTGGCTAGGAGGATGGCATGATTTATGTAAGATAAATTTACTATACATTGTAACCACAAACACATTTTTGTTTTGTGTGTCTTATAAACAGTCCTAGAAAGGTATAAATACTAGACTTTAGAAAAACTCTTATGCAGTGATGAAAGGTGGAAATAAAAGGTGTCATTTTGAAGTTCTGTAACTGACCCGTAGGGCAGAAGTGACTAAGAAGTCATACTATAATTAAAATGCCCTGATCTCCCTGTTCTTAATAAAATAACAATAGTGTTAGTCCTTCATCTTAACTTAGTGTCAGCACTGGAAATGTTTGTCAGCAGAAGCCTTGTAAATACAAAAGACTGCATATGTGTTCCTGTACCAACCGTACTGGAGGATTGTGCTCTGGAGACAAATGGGCCATCTCACTGGTAGAATAATGGGATTTGGAAATTAACATGGCCCAAACTGCACAGTTGGAAGCCTTCCCAAGTCTATAGAGGATCAGATTACTAAGCAGATAGAAAGAACTGGCTAGAAGTGGAAAACACTATGCAGAACAGTGATGACAATAACAAATACAAGGACCATGGCATTCATGACTGATTTTTTTTCTTTTTTTAGACAGTTTCCATGGTCTGTGAGGACTCACTGGCTACATGAAGTGACAGATAATCACTAAACTTCTCCAGTGTGATGGATTTCTTTTTTTTTTTTTTAAAGTTCCAGTGGGTTTCCAGTGCAACCTTTCTGGGGTTGCAGATATATTACGCACGGGAAGACCATGTTAAAGAATTAAGTATGAAACGTTCAACCTCTAGTACATGGAGTAGAAAATGTTGTCTGAGAAGTCATTTATTTAAAATCTAAAATTTAAAATTTCTAAGGTATACCGCTCCAACAGGAATTAATAGAAGCCCCAAAATGGATTCAGGCCTTCGCCCCATTTCATTTTTCAAATGAAAACTGCACAGTAAATGTACACAAAGTAATCTTCATTCAGGTAGGTTTCAGGTATCCAGGGTCCTTCACCTTTATCTCTCTCTCTTCTGAGACAAAATAAAGAGTCAACCAGAAAATACGACTTAATCCCTTCCAGGTCAGCTTTCTCAGCCCTTTTTTAGGAATTGCCTGATCCCTCTATCTTGGGTCCTGTTGTGGTTTAGCACCACGCAGCCACTCGCTCACCCTCCCCAACCCTGTTGGGACAGGGGAGAGTCTTAGAAGGGTAAAAGTAAGAAAACTCATGGGTTGAGATAAGAACAGTTTAATAATTGAAATAAAATAATAACATTAATAACAAAAATAGTAATAAAAATTGTAATGAAAAAGAGAACAATGAGAGGGAGAGAAACAAAACCCAGGGACGGAAAAAAAAACAAGTGATGCAACCGCTCACCACCCGCCGACCGATGCCCAGCCCGTCCCTGAGCAGCGATCACTGCCCCCCAGCCAACTCCCCCTGGTTTCTATACTGAGCATGACGCCAAATGGTATGGAATAGCCCTTTGGCCAGTTTGGGTCAGCTGTCCTGGCTGTGCCCCCTCCCAGCTTCTTGTGCACCTGGCAGAGCATGGGAAGCTGAAAAATCCTTGGCTAGTGTAAGCACTACCTAGCAACAACTAAAACGTCAGCGTGTTGTCAGCATTATTGTCATGCTAAATCCAAAACACAGCACTGTGCCAGTTACTAGGAAGCAAAAGAACTCTATCCCAGCTGAAACCAGGACAGTCCAATAACTGAAATAATTTAGCCTAAGGTGGCAAATCCATGCTGCTCATTGTGGCTGTGTTCTGTTTTGTGTTCTGGTGTTAGATAGGTTCAATTCATAAGCCTCATAGGAAGACAGTTCAGCAGTTTCGTCAGCTCTTCATCAGTTCAAAAAGAGCCTCTATAGGTACAGGTCTTTGGGTACCTGCTCTAAGTTTTCTTTAATGTGTTAAAGGGAATGAATGTCTTTGCTTATAATAGGCAATTAAAGACTCTCCTGATTGGTATATATGCCAAAAACTATAAACCTGATATTTTTATGATAAGCATATATTCTTAGAATAAATTATACTGAAAAATAATTCTTCCTGTTATATCTAAACAATTAATTAGTCAGGCCAGCTGTATTTCATCTCTATTTTAGACAAAAGAGCAGCTCAGTCACTAAACTTATTCATCCTTCAGTTGAAATGGTCAACCAGTGTATCAGTTGTGTTTAATTTCATCATTAAAGAGTTCTGTTGATTGTGGGAAATGCACTATAAAGATGTTTGTTTCACATATGATAAATTAAGCATCCCTCAGGTGGAAAACAGATTAAGAACTCTGAAACACATGGGCGGACAGCTATGATCTATTTTGTCTCCAAATCTCTGGTAGAAGTCAATTATATGTGGCAAAGTCAACATTCTTTGCAGTCAGCTGTTCACAGGTCAGGACCATAATACAGTCCACCTTTGCCAGCCAAAATTCCCATTAATGTTTTGGTTTATAGAGCAACTGAAGTTCAAAAACTTAGTTCTGTTTTCTGACTTTGCTATTGGACGTAATCTTCAGCACAAGATCAGTTAGACAGCTGGGGAAATAACATCTTAAAGCACTGCAATAAGGTTTGCCAGAGTTCATCTGACATAGATCTTGGAGAAAGTAAAACGTCTATGCATGAAGATCTTTAACAGTTAATAACTTCGCATTTCAGGGAGAATGTTTTACCCTCCTATGCTGAATCATTCCTTGAAGAAGCTAGAAACTTCAAGGTTCCTAGGTCACTGGCAATTTCCTTTTAGATCTCTTCAGAATAATCCACAGAAACTTTCATAAAATTAAGAAGAACGTTTCTCCGTTATGACCTGCTTGATCATCTTAGCAATTTTCAATACCGCTGACCAAAAAGTGCTACTGAGATGCTGCCAGTTCTTAAAATTTACACTGCTCCCATCTTTCTTAACTAGAAATACAGCCACACCTGGATTCAAATGCTTTTAGAAAGAGAGGGAGCATGCATCTGCTTGCAAACACTTTTGTAAAGATTTAAGATTCTGTACAGACTTGCTGGTTGTTCTGTCCTTAAACTTGTGGATAGCTTTGCTGTTCCTTCATTTGAATACAGTATGTTAATTGGCCTAAATTTAGAACATTCCTGGTTTTTAATAACTGACATGATAGCATAGGTGATGGCATAGCCTTCCAAGTAGGTAAAAAGGACACAGCTCCTCACCCTAATCAAATCTTGGCAAAGGGGGAATCCAAGTAATTTAATAGATGTGAAAAAAAATCTATGTTTGCAAAGGTAGCTATTTTAAATGGCTTTTTAAAATACAACCATTTCTTTTTGCAATTGTTACATGTTGATGACAGACCTATGTATCTAACAAAAGAAGCTAATATTGGACTCTACATCTAAGACAAACTTAACAATTTCAGGTGGTTAATGATGGCCAGGACTCGACCTAGAGGTTACAATTGCTTAAATTTAATATTTTTTTAAAAAATTACATTCACTATTTCTTCTCCTAATTCTATCAGGGAGCTGTTTGACAGTAAGGTAAAATTTTTGACAGAACCAGAGTGAAATCCCAGTGTCTCCAGCCTACTTTCATACTGCTTTAATATTAATAATAAAGGCTTTTGTCCTTAGAATTTAATTGAATAAAAAGATGTTTTAAAATTTTAAGTATCGTAGCTCTTATGAATTGTTAAACCAGTATAAAAGAAGCCTGGAGACTAATTTGCAGGCTCTGGGTGACCAAGATGCCTGTGTTGGTAACTTTTTAGAAAGATGGACAGCACAAACTATGGACTCCAAGTGCCATTTATGTTTAAGGTCCTTAATTTTAAAAACATACGATAGCCAGTTTCCACTGGACAGTGCTGCTTAGCTTTATTAACTTTCAGGTTATCATGCCATACAAGAAAGACTAATTCAAGTTACTCTTAAAGCTGAATTGCAAAGCAATTCATATCATTGCAGTTCAATAATACATTTTTAATTAATTATTTTGATAAGCTTATTATCATTAATCTAAGTGAATAAGAGGTGGACATAAAACCTAGAGATATATCCCACTCTTCCCTCATATAGGAGTGTTCTCTCTGAAAACCTACTGGAAACTCCCTGGTCTTTGACAGTATTGGGTGTGGCGTCTGCCTGACGGAGATCCAGACACACATCCCCCTCATAAGCACATATATATATATTCTCCATCAAACTATACCACAAACTTAAGGCAATTTTAGCATCTTTTGCTGCCCCTTTTTGCTGTGCTTAATGCTTGCATCTCTTTGGGCTGTGATTGTGTTTGACGTATAAGTAACTGTATCAAGGACCACCCCTGCAAGGTTTGAATCATGGATCTGGAGGGAGCTGAGGCACTGAGCTGGTCAGCACTGAAAAAGCTGAGCTATGTCAGGAAAATACCAGAAGTCAATGTTTTTTTACATATCACATTACAAAATAATGTGTGCTCTAGAATGCTCTCCCTCATCTTGGGTTAAATTCAAGACTTCATTCTTTAGGTTTTTTAACATTTTCAAACATATTGTAGTCTGGTAGAAAAGTCCCATGGCATATGCTATTCAGACTGGTATCTCAGGGTTTTTTTTTACCCTACACATTATACGTTGTTGTGCAATCAGCTGCTCACCCAGCACTTTAGTGACATTTAGTGGTATATGATGTTTATATAATGTATAAAAGACACTGCACTGGTATGTGCTTTACTTATTAGAAAGTAATCCATATGCATTCAAGATAACTTGCTTCCAGGTTGTAAATGACTTGAAGCAGGTGATGTCAATTTTGGCATATAGTACCATATCCTATTTCTTTCTGAACAATCAACATTTTCCAAATAGATTATGACAACTGGTTCTCATCTCTTATATGAATCATTCTAACATGTTTTATTAATAGATGGGCAATTATAGATTTAGGTACATACTCTACATAGATTCTTCTCAAAGTAGGAGTTCGTGCCTATTTCTATCATTAGATAACTAGTCACAGAACCAACAGAATATTTAGGGTTCTAGCACCTAGTTAAGGAAATTGATAGAAAGTTGAGGCCTTAAACATGGATTAGAAGCTTAAATATTCTTTTGGATCTGACATATGCATATTTTTGGCATTCTAGTTTTAGTGTGAGATCAATTCTTGAAAAGAGACTTAGGCTCTCATACTGTGAAATTTTGAAATTTCTACTCACAGTAAATAAACACTGACAAATTCACATGCAATAACTTCTAGCCTCTTTTCTTTCCAACAAAGCTTACTGGAAGAGTGAGAAACTTGATTATGAATGTCTTTGAGATTCAATAATGTGCTAAATAATATTGGTCTTTTTAAAAGTCTATCTTGTTTGCTTCAATAACAGCCAAAGGAAGTGAGAGGCAGCCAGATGGCCAGAACACAGCATCTTAAAGGAAGAAAAAAAAATGCAATGCGAGAAGATTATATAGAAGAACAAGGTATTCCTTCTTCATTCAGAAGTTCTTTTCTTTTCCTGAAGGATGGAAAACTGCCAGACTGGCCATTTTGCATTAGAAATGTCACCGTTTGCAGTAAATGTGAAATGTAGCCAGTTTCAGCCAGTCAATACTCACCCATCAGTCACTCCAGACTCATCCTCTGTGAACTTAGAGGAATACATTGACCTGTAACCCTTTTTTTCCTGTACTGAACTGTCCAATCATTCCCCCTCTGACTTCCTACAAAAGTGCACCTTTCCTGAGCTTTATAACCACATCACAGCAATCCTAGCTGAACACTTTCATATCATCTAGTTTAACCAGTCCCATCTACCTAGCATAAGCCCAGTTACCAGTCAGAGGGAAATGTTCAAGAACTGAAAGATGGGGCGGCTGAATACTTTTTCTAAATTGCCTGCATGTTATGTTAATTTTTAGAACTGCAAAGTACTTTAAAACTTCTAGTACCACGCACTGGTCTCTGCTCCAAGAAACAGACAAGAAAAATGTGTCTTGTCAGCTTAAGGAAAGACTATAGCAGCACTACACATAGATGATATACTATAATGGATTATAAAATAAACATAAGCTATAAAAAGTAATCAAAAAATACAGCATAAATTATTCCTTATCATACCACAGATTGGCTGAGGTTGGCAGGAACCTCTGGAGGTCACCTGATCCAACTGTACCCCTGCTTAAGCAGGGCCATTACGAGCCTGTTGCCCAGGACCATGTCTAGATGGAT
>VZTL01046760.1:2020-14244 GCA_013400535.1 Scopus umbretta
TTTTTTTCCCCCCCCCCTCTCCTGCCTCCACCCCCCCCAGCTTGGAGCGTAAATAAATATGTAAGAGCTGGCCTTGACTTTGTGCTTTCAGACCTTCTTCTATTTGCCATTTCCACTTAATTGCAGATGCTCGTATTATTATATAGCCCAACTATATAACCTTGACTGTTCTTTTGCCAAAAACTGGTCAAAGTAGATTTTGACAGGTTGCCTCAACCCTTGGCTTACCCTGGGAGGTACTGCACCTCTTGTGCCCCAAATTCCTGCGTCGTTTAGGAATAGCAAACTTGAAGTCTGGCTTAAAAATAAATGTTCTGATAGTTAATGTTACGCTGATGACATAGTGAAAAATTTGCCATCCATGACTTGCAAAGGTGAACTTAAGAATCCATTCACTTCTCTCAGTTTGCAAATGGCTGTATTAATGGAGAAAGTCAAATATCTTATTCGGGCTTTGCTTTTAGGTGATATTTCAAATGACCTTCTTTGCCTACCAGCTTGGAGCATTTAAGTACATTAATGTAATCTTAATGAAATTAGGTATTTTGTCCGTCCTGTCCATGTCTGTCTGTCCCCGTCCATCTGTCCCCTGTCCCCCGAACTAAAAATGGCAGGTATTTTTAGGTCAGCTTTGATTAAATAGCTTCTGAAATATTTGAGAAGTGGGGTTTTTTGCGACTTATGATTCCTTATCAGCAATTTATTTTTTTTTTAAGTAACTTTTAGATAGAGTTGTGCATTCTCAAGAATTTCCTGTTAACTTTTTTTATTTCAAGCTTGGCCATCGTGTTGTCAATTTTCAATCCTTTCCCAAGTGCCTTAACCTTAAAAGAATATAACTGAAGCAGTTTGTCAAAAACTTTCCTCTTCAGGGAAAAATTGATACTATTTTTAAGGTGTAGTTAAAAAAGCCAAAATGTGGAATTTTTATTTAATTAAGGTTTTTGCTAGTGAGCTCTTTTACTACATTGTTTTGTGCTGTTCTGTGGAAGGAATCTCTGGAAATTGGGAATTGCTTTATTTCTCAATGATTTTTTTTTTTCCAACCTAGTCTCACCTGGGAACTCTGAGATTGCCAGCACCTGCTCAGCAGCTCCTGGCCTGAGGACTTTAGAAAGAGACTGCAAACAGAAAGAAGAGGGTTTCGATGTAGTTCATCTCAAACTTTGTTTTTATTAGACTTAAGTCTTAGCAGTCACTCTTGATCCATGTCTGGGGAGAAGCTTTGCTAGTAAACTTGAGCAGCATTCCTCTTCCAGCCCAACCAAACGAATGTTTTGCAGTGGCTGTCTGTGCTGTGGAGGGTGAGGTGGCGAGCTGCAAGGTGAGGTAGGATCTTCTGGTACCGACTGTTTTCCTTCCTTCCTTCAGCATGTCCAAGCTTAGGCTGGCCACTTGCATTTCTTCCCTTATTTCTGATCACTGTATTTCCAGAGTTGTCTTTTCGTAACCTTTTAGCCCAAATAGGTGGGACTGTAACACATGTATTTCCTATCAGTCTGCATTGCTCAACTTCAAAAAAGAGGGTTTTTTTAAAGCTTAATTTGGATTTTAATGGACTTTACCCCGTGCTATCTTTCTGACTTCCTGTCTGCCGGCTGCTCTGTGCCGTTCAGCCTCCTTCTTCTCTTCAGTTCCCTACCGGTGCAGGTCAGTCCTGCCTCTGCTTGACTAGTGCTTTTCTTCTTCCTAACCTCCTCTTCCTTTGTTAATTTTTAGCTCTAGCTGCGGCGTTTATGTGTACAGTTCTGGTTACACAATTCTTGTATGGAATAACACACAACGCTGTTATCTTGGGCCTTCCCATTGAACCGGAATGAACATTGTACCTGAAATCTGTTTTCCCCCAAAATACCCACGGCTGTCTCTGCAGCTGTTAGAGCATTTCAGCAAGTATGGCAGTGTCTTGGAAATAGGTTTTGAAAAGAGATCGTCTGCCATGTCTAGTCAGTCAAACTGATGTCCTTAGTCCTCCTCACTAGCCAGAAGAGCACTGTAATGCTTCAGGCAAGTGTCAGACCCGAGACCCGCCATCATCATAAACAATAAATGCTTTTTGTAGCAGGTTTCCTGAATGTAAATGTTTACTTTGAGTCTAGCAAAAGAGAGAACAAATAAGCAACCATCTTGGCATCTAGTCTTGCTTAATTCATCTGACTTGACAGGGTGAAAAAAAAAACGGTGTAGGAAGAGAAGGACGGACGCAGAATGCTACAACTAGTGCATTAGCAGGCCCCGCGACCTATTGCTGAGCGCTAGGGCTTATCCTATGGCTTATCTCTTCTGTCTGCATTCAAAAATCAGGTTATGTTTTGAAATAAAAATGGCTAATGTGTGTAACAACCAAAAGCATTTCAAAAGAAGGGTGGCAGCAAACATATGGAGGGCGTATACAACTCTAGGATTTACTTGCTTTTGTTATACACGTGTCTTCTGTGGTGCATCTTTCTGCACAGGTGCTACCTGCAGAGCTCCTGCACCAAAGCCCCTGTTTCACTGACACAGAGACCCAAACTACTGTTATGCTGCTTCTGCTCCATCTTCTACGCCAGAGCATTCACCAAAACCGCTGCTGCTCTGCTTTTTATTTATTGATGCTCATGTAGGCTTCTGGATAGCTGTTTGCAAGCCAGTGTTGGTGTCTCCAGAGGGTGGCTTTCTAAAACTCAGAAATGATGTGATTTCCAAGGAACTGGGAGATGACGTAGTTTTATTTATTTCTGTCTAGCGTAAGGTGTAATTTCCTCTGTCAGACTTCTGTCTAATCACAGTAATCAGTATCCAGATCTGCTTGTACAAACACGAGGGTATGGTTTTTAGCCAAATACTCTTAGTGCTGAAATCTTCTGTGTAATTCCTCCGCAATTGTTTATAATCAGAACATACACATTTTGCTGTGTTTTTAATTAGCTGATTACTAGTTATAAAATGTTTTGTACTCACTGTGGTTCTGTAAATTGTTAACTGGTAGCTACCGGTATAATTAAATATTTCAGAGTACTTGGCTATCGTTGCATTGAACTGTGAAGAAATAATGTTATATAGCCAATCAAAAAGAGATACTTGTAAACTCATTTAAAGCGTCAGAGTGTGTTAGGACTATCATGGTGATGCTTATTGCAGGAGAAATTAAAGATACAGTTTTGTGCTAAGAGGCAATACAGAAATTAGTTCCTGAATTAGTTGTTAATTGATTTGGTAATTCCCTCGGGTCTGCATGCTCTTTTTTTCCTTTTTCGTTGTTGCATTCAGTTAACAGTGACTATTCCCAGTGCACTTGAAATATTTTTTTCCAATTAGATCAAATGTGCTCTTCCATCAGAGGAACGGCTACAGCTACATGTACCTGCCTGGAATAACGTTTCATTTGACTGCGAAAGTTGGCTTTGTGTGTTTTACTGTTGATGGTTTTCAGGTAACATCCCAAGAAAAGCAATAGTCATAAGTATTTGGAATAAAATAGCATGAAAAGGTTCCTGGATTTAGTGGACTATTGTTGCAGTTTCAGGAAGCTTGCTTTAATTCTGTGGTAACTCTCTGGTACCGAACAGTGGAAGGAGATGAGGGTGCTGCGTGGTTTGGCTCGATGTGCTGCCCCGTTGCACAACGCTGCGAGCTCCAGGCGTTAAACCCTCCCCTGCCCGAGGTTACGGTTTCTACCTGCCAGTCCAAGGGAATGGCCCCTTCTGGCCCTTAAGCAAAGCAGGCAGGCCTGAGCAAGAACCTCAGCGTCTCTCAGAACGAAACAGTTCTTTCTTCCCTGTCAGTCAGTCTGTCCTACCGAGTCATCTGCTTCCTCCTGTTTTCTGGATTCTACTTTTTTCCCATTTTGAGATGTCTGAGGGTTGTAGGAAAAAGCTGGAATTTCGGTCTTTGGCTTACAAGGATTGAATTCTAACCATGTTTCTGTTAATTGGTCTCCTGGTATTTGAGAGTCCCTAAAACATGAGTTTTCTGTCTCCCGTCCTGTAAGTTGTTCTTATTTTATCTCTACTGTCTTCAGCAGTTGTAGAGTGATAATCCCAAGCATGCTAACACCAAGGTGAGCAGCCTACAGCTGCTCCACAGGCACAAGTTTGTCATTTTACCAATTTCTAAGTAATGCTTAGTAGGCTCTTGAGGTGATGTACAGGAGTTGCTAGGGGCCTCACAGTAACGCTGTTTTCCTAAAATTGAAGTCTGCATTGATGTGCCTGTTGCTTTTAAACATCTAAAGATCTATAAAGGAGGTATTAATAATACAATTTTCAGATAAATTAACCTTACCTCTTTTTTTTTTTTTTNAGTAAATTACCCTTTCCCTTTTTTTTTTTTTTTTTTTTTTTGACTGCCTATGACTGTGACCTGAAGTTGATGGGAACCTCTGGTCCTCATAATGGAAACAAGCTGGTGGTTTGTGAATGAATTGACCAGTTTCATTTCAGGGTGGCTTGCTTCATAGCTGTTCCCAGCTCAAAAAATTGCCTTTGTGGCACAATGCATGTGATAGTAAACATAGTATTCTATTTTTACTGAATTTTACTCAATAAAGATATGTATTTAAACGTTTATTAGTGTTGAATTTGGCAGGGGTCACACAATTCAGAAAATAATATTCCATTTGTCTGTATGATGCAGCCTCCAAAGTGAGCAAAAGGAGAACACTGCCTTTTAGGGCAATGATGGAAAGTAATACTATAAGTCAGCTTCAGGAAAAAATACGAAAACTTTTTGTTCACTCAATGTTTTGATATGCATATTAATGCCATAAGAGCTCATAGGTTGCTTATCATTGCCAGTAAGAGGTGTTCAAATCTCTCTTTTTTTTCTTTCTTTTTTTTTTTTTTAAATCCTATCCAAATGTAATGCTCTTACTTGTTTCCTAAAAGAGGTAAGAGAAAACTTCTGGGTTGGACTAGTAGCTAGCTTTCCTAGCTGACACATCAGGTGTGATTGTAGCTCTTGCACATCGTTAAGATTCAAAAGGACATACTCCAGCTTTTGTTTGGGATACTGTTGATCTGGTTAAGCATCCTTTGAGAGACTGTGGAACGAGAATGGAAATAGGGAGGAGGAGAGTGCCAGCAGACCTATCGGCCTCTACAGAAATAGTAAGGCAGGAGCCTCTCTTACATAAAAAATTAATTAAAAACAAAGAAAAAAAGGGGGCAAACAAATCCACCTGACTATGTCCATATAAAAGGAGCAGATGCTTCTTTCTAGGATAAACCAGTCAAGGATCTGTTTTCCAGTGCTGTGTTCATAAGAGAAGGGAGAGAGTGTTTGTTTTTTCTGAGGCTCTGCCATGAACATCCTCATCTTCTTTTGCCCAGTGCTTGATGCCAGCAGAGAATGGGTTCCCCCAGCCTCCATGCTTTTGGTCCTTATAACAGTGCAGCAAGTAGGACTGGAGCCTGCAGAAAGCAAGCCAAGCAGTTCCTCCTGTGAAGCTTTGGAGAATTTAACACAAAGTGTTAAATTAGTGTGTTGTCATCCTGTTCTGCGTGCCGGTGTATTGCAAACACTGGAGTGCATGGTGAAAGTATAGAATATGGTGAAGAGGTGTCAGAATACTTTGGGGGAGAGGAGGAGGAGGGAATGATCGAAAGCAATGTAGGTATAAAAGAGAACATCAATAAAGCAAGCCATAATACGACTTTAAAAAATTTATTAGAATTTTCCAGTGCTGAAATGGTGTAATATATCAAGGTGGCATCTCAATGTGACATGCAGAGATTGACAGCAACGAGGTCACTAAGGTATCTTCACTGTTGCCCTTAGGCTAAGAACTGGCCCCTGGCCAAAAGCCTTTGACTCAAGGTGGTTGTGTCTAGATACCGCTTTAATAGCTGCATCTACAGAATGCTTACAAAAGACATTCGTTTTATTTGAGCCATCTACACCTACCTAGATAATTTAAAAAAACCCAAACAAACAAACAAAACCCTACAGCATCACTTGTTGGCTTACTGAGTGCATGATTTTATAAATGGAGAATGGAAATAATTGACCTTTAGTTATTTTTATGGATGAGATCTGGAGATGCCTTCATAGTAGTGATCTCTCATCAAGCGATAATGGTTGTAAAGGAAATGACTTCAAACTCTTCAGGACCAAGATGTGCTTTCAGAGCTGCATGGACTGCCTGTCGGTTTTCAGTTCGTGGAAGCTTGTTCAAGGTATCAGTGCAAAACAAATGTTCCTCTTGCAAAAATGCCTTTGTTTCGAGGGGCCGCTGTGTGCTGGAGGCAAGTCCGTGTGCTGCATCTGGGCTAACTTTGGTGACTGGAGCTCTTCCTCTGTGGGCCAGAGAAGTGACATAGCAAGATTAAGTAGAAGGCTTACAATAGTTAGCAAGTCAGACTGCCTGATAGACTTCGGTTGACACGATGATTATTAATACGTTGTAAAGATGTTTTGGGGATTCCACCATATTTGTATGGTTGCCAGCAAAATGTTGACAGTTGCATTGTGGTTAATAAATTCATTTAGATTTATAAGCATTGTTTACAGAACCTGTTCGCCTGCTGAAACTCGAACAGCATCTGTTCCTTCTTACTAATTAACTGCTAATTACGAATGAGCTTTGTGTGTTTGTCAGTATAACTGGCTCATGCATTTTGTAAGGAACATTAACAAATTGATTTACATAGTGGTAAAGCAATCAAAAGAGTAAACTGAACAGCACGCATTTAAAGCCCTTTAGCCTAATTTTTTGAACAATTTTTTTGAACTTTGGGCATTCTAAATATTTTCATAATTCTTTTGCTACCTCTTAATTTTGTGGTAATTGCATGTGAATTTGAACCAGGGTGTAGGTCCAACACCCCTTGTTTCTCATTTTTATATTCATTTTTATAAAAGAGCATTGGCACTGTTAGCACTTGACACTTGTGAGCAAGCATATATCCAGAATATAAGAAACAATGGCAAATCAAAAATAGTAGATGGCATGAAGAAGGAATATTGCTCAGGGCAGGGAACCTCTGAAAATGTAGGTACTCTGACTATAACTGCTTTGTTATTGATCTTCGAAATACCCACTATGGAAGTCCTTGCACTTTTATTAAAATACTTTTTTCTCTAATCCTACTTTTATTCTTAAAAAAACCCTTCTGACTGCAGTAATTATCAACACATCTTTAGAGCAATCTCAGCAGACAGGCCAGATGTTCACACTTAAATATTTTCCATTTAAAGGGAATAATTCAGTAATGCAATTCTTAAAAAATAAAATAAAATCTTACTTTATTTTGCATGAGTTAGAACAAGGAGGAAAATGGTATAACTGAATGTTGTGTTTATTATAAAGGATCCTTCACGTTACGATAAATTGGAGATGAGTGATATGATCAGATGACATGGGTATATTTCACTTACACTTGTCCTGGAGCTGTAAAGCTTGAAATGAGCCTTGTAACTAGTATTAGGGAGAAGACAGAACTAATGCAGACACACAGCTGCAGGATTTAGTTTTCCTGAGCAGCTTAATATAACCATGAGGAATACACAGAGTGGTTTATATAGAGTAAGACTTGCCAGAAAAACTTGATTGCTTTTTTGATAGAATTCATAATAAGTGCATGAAGCAAACGTAACAGATGTAAAATACTGGGATTTTAGTAAAGCATTTTGATACTGCCTCGCTACATCTTAATTGAGAGTTTATCCAAATATGTTTGGCTAAAAACTGTGATGTGGATTGAAAACAGTCTGTACCATCGTAACCAAAAGTTAAAGCCAGACCATGGTCTGAGCTGGCTGGAAGGAGGACCGAGCTGTGTTCAGCTCGAGGGCTGGTGCCATTAATGCTAGTGTTGGAAGCGCAAGCAAATGCATCCAGTCACGTTCGTCATCCCTAGGATGAAGCTGAAACACCAGCAGGGAGAGACACATCAGAAAGGGGACAAGGACTGGAGCTGGTGACTAAATCAAATGAGATTTGACTTGTGAAGACACCAGTCACTTAATGCAAACCAGATCATCCTGGTCTGTCCTAACTCCTTGCACATGCCAGACTTTTTCTTGTTCCTTCATGTTTGCCATTGATAGCAAATTCTTGAAGAAGCATAGGTGCTGTCCCTTATCAGTGCTCTGTGTCTGCTTTAAAAAGTATATTTTCATCCTTGTTTAAAATAACCATGAAAATAAGAGCGATGTGATAGAATAAACTAGAATGGGAGGTAAACTCTGGCTAACCTGAGTTAAAACCCAGCTGTCCAAACTTTTGCTGGTTTAACCCCAGTTTGGAAGGTATTCTGCCTTTCCATGCTTATGATACCTCACCAAGACGCTTCTCCAACGACCCCCAGTGACGGGAAGCTGTGTGTGTGTTTAGAACAGGCACTCATCATTGCAGCCATGTTTGCGGTAGGCTGCTGCATGGGGAAATTGGGCGGCTTTCCTTCCAAACCCCATGTCTTCTCTCTTGTACTCCTGCCGAGATAGACCTGGAGGTGACAGGTTCCTCAGAGTTCGACTTGGGTTTCTATTTGAGAAGTGACTGCAAATGGTGGATATGCTTTGAAGGATGAAAAGCCATTGCATCACAGCGTAAAGGAGATACAACTCGAGTGTTGGGAATGACATGTGGGCGACTTGAGAGTCATATGCTGCAAGATGCACACAAGCTTGTTAAAGACACACACTGATTAGGCGAAGGGTTCAAGGCAACGCTGAGGAGAGAATCCCACCTCCACAGCTCTAAAGCCAGATCAGTCTCTGGCTAAAGGTGTTTTTCACTGGCCATCACAGTAATCGGGGCATGTTAGCAGTAGCGGTGCAAGTTCCCATATCAGATCGCTGCTTATAAGATTAGAGAGCTAATTACAGATGGTTTAGCTAAGCTACGACAGAGCAGTTGTAATTATACATAGGAATCTACAGTGTGTTTGCCAGGAAAAATGCTCTGAGACGTGCATGCACAGGTGTGGGATGATAAGGAGATGATTTCAGGCTTAATACTAAGAGAAAGCTTCTGGACTTTGAGGGCTATCGGACTGTATAATGTTCTCTATAAGGAAACAATATAAGCTTAGTGACTTGGATTTTCTTTAAAAAGGTGGGTGAACTTTCCTTTAAAAAGTGGGGGAAACTGTTGAGACACTGGCATTCTGTAGGTAAGTCTGAGCACTGAGTACATTTCTTTCCCCTTTATAACTAATATGATTCTTTGTCACAAAAGAAAAATACCAAGACATACCATTTGTAAAAGGGTTTATAGTACAGTATATCACCCTATTATGAATGACAGTATTTAAATGGTTGGGTAGAGAACTGGAGAACTGCTACAAATCAAGTAGCTAGATTAACATCTAATGTTCTCTTCTCGTGTGAGTATTTCAGGGGGGAAAAAATTAAGAAATCTTCAAGTGCAGGAGGTACTGGAAAGAAAAATCAATTAAAAGAGCAAAGAAAGTAGTTGGATTGTTTAGAAATTCTACTTGTCTGAAAGTGAGCAATACATCGGAACAGAGGGGAATAGGGACTGTTTAAGAAGGCAGGTGTCATCACTTTAGGAATCAAAATTTTACAAGCTGTTTCATAGCCAAGTGAAAAACAAAAAAAATTTTTGTGAGGAGAGAGATGCTCTGTAAATCCTAGACTAAAAGCGGAATAGTGAGCTTTGAGCAAACTGGGTGAAAACAAGTTGTTCTCAGGATGCAGACCGAGTAAGTATAGAAATATTTTTGGTTGGTGCGCTCATGTAAAATAAATACTCAAGTCTGATTCTTAAAATATATGCGCATATTTATTTTTCTGTGTGAGCTAAGTCTTCTGAAGTATATAGATTTTTCTGATTTCCAGTACCACGTCTCGCAGATGAGCTGTGCAGACCTTTTCTGCTGCAGTAAGAGAGCATGTGCATCCATCCATTGCTGAAGTGTACTCAAGATTTTGAAGACTGACACGTCAGTTTTGTTTAAGCTAATGGCACGGCTAAGAACTTCTTCAGAGTACTTTATGAATTGGCCCTTTGTACCACAAATGTTGCTCTCAATTTGTAATTCATGGCAATACTGTATTTGTAGGTGGGAAATAATACATGCATGATCACTGTTGTTAGTGCTTTAATCTTGCAGCATGGTGATTTCTGTAAGTAATTCCTGATACAGATGAAGTCACACTTAATTCAAATTAAGTGACACTTCTTACTGTCTACGTGATATAGTGAAGCAAGAGGTTTCTCGCATGTTTATGGAGCACAAAAATTGCAAGCTCCCTGCTTCTGTAGAAGGTGAGGAGGCAGCCAAGAGCAAGGGGTAAGAGAAGAAAGAAAAGAATGCCAGTGTGATGTATAACAGAATTAGAGGGACAGAACTCAAATGGAAAATTGCGCTGCTGTGAGAACCAAGGAGAAGCAAAATCTGTATTAAACAGGTAAAAGGAAGGAGGGCAAATACTGAACAAAGACTTTGAAGGAGATGGGAAGTAAGAATAAAAACCAGGTGACGTTTTCAGTAACATGAAAAATCTTGAGCGTCTTTCAGAGAGTGGCACACTGGTCCCTAGAGGCATCTGGTTCTCAAGGTGCTGATGTCTTTAAGCATGAAGCGTGGTGATCAATTGCTGGCTTGAAGCAATGCATCGGTGCCTCTGGTGCTCTGCTACTTTGGCACCTTGTCAATGCCTCTGAGCTGTTTCCAATTGAACAGTCTTAAGAGCTTTCAGTCTATGGATTTCAGTAACAAATGCATTGGAGTTGATGCATGCATGCTGTCAGAGTGCTGATTTTTTCCTCTGTTGAAATCTGAAGGCAAGATACCAATGTCCATCCAGAATAGTTCTGGTGGTGTTAAAATAATTGCCTAAAATACATATGATGGGATTTTGAAACTATGGAGACTAAGCAAAGAGGGACTTAAGATGAGTCAAGATCTCTCTGCCTAGAGCGTGGAACACCTGCGTGGGCCAGGGCTAATTTCCAGTGGAAGATCAGTTCACAGAAATACTAAGGTGTTGGATCAAGCAAAGGGGTTTGGTGAGTTCTGTTATACTAGGCAAAGGCTTCAGAGACAAGTAGGTCTTTCCTGTGTAATGCGTATGTGTGTTTGGAGAATCTGTCTGCAAGAGAAAACTCATTTCTGAATTCACAGCAGATGCAGGTCTATTTTAATTCAGGGATTGTAACTTCTAAAATCAGGTTTGTTTTAAATTTTATTCTTTTTCAGGAATGCTTTTTGTGTAGGTAATTTTCTTCTACAGCACAGTAGTGTTTGGGTGCCTGGTTTGCTTTCCTTGGTGATTGTTGTCACCTAGTCCCACTCCAGCAGTGAAACATGCATAAGGATAATTTTTAAAATCTGAAATCTTGAAGATTATGCTGACCCAGCTAGTGGAAAAAAATCTTACTCACGGATAATGTGTATTTATTTGCACAGTTTCAGAACAAATTGCAGTAGGTGCTGCATTAAGAAAAGTACACTGCTGTCTTTGGCAAAGCTGTTTTGTCAGATCCCGCAGCTACTTCCATAGTTTTGAATAGTTTGGTGCCACAGGTGTTTGTATGCTTTGTATTAGAGAAGAAATAGTAGTGAGTACATAATTTTGTTAGAAATAGTATCTATTTGATGTACAAATTCTTGTTTTTTTTCTCACAATGGGTCATCAGTCAGTAGGTAACTTTATTGGCCAACGTATTCTGTTGTGTACTTTTTCTTTTGTTGTTTGCATTTAGTTGTTCTAGGTTTTATAGATAATGCCTTTTACATTTGGAATTTTAAACTTAAGAGTTTTTTGGAAGATGAACTAATGTCTCTTGGGTTTTCTACTAAAAATAGAAGTTGAACAAGTTGTGATCCTTGCATCCTCAAATGAGAGAATAAACAAGATGCTCCATGAACAGTGAAACCACAAAGACAGGTTTTTTTCTGTCTGATGTTCCTCTCTGACGTGTTGATCTCTGTTCCCATGAGCTGAACCCTCTACACAGCATCTCCAGTCTTCCACCAGCAATGTTCCCTAAACCCACTGTTGCTGTGGTCTGAAATTCCTGTTAAAAAAAAAAAAAAAGCCCAAATTATATAATTTTTTTTTCACCTTGCCTTGGTGGAGGGTTAAGAAATAACGTGCTATGGCTGGTTTCAAGCTGCAGGCAGGCTCACAGTCAATCCTCCTAGCAGAATAGACCAAGCTCTAACTGCAGTCTGCTTTCTAGTTAGGGATTTTCAGTCTTATAGGCAAATACAAAATTTAACAAAACTTGTCAGAACTTTGGTGTCCTTGCCCCTCTGTCAAACTTGGTT